>BMAO01004619.1:0-83280 GCA_019973975.1 Trichonephila clavata
CGATATATCCATGTTGTGTGACACAGAAGAAAGGGTATATTACATTGAAGAGTACAATGTAGTCGAAAAGTTACCGCAAGGAGCTATTTATATAAAAAAGAGCCTTTAAAGTAGCTTTTTGCTAGAAATGGGCACTTTACTATTAGAGACTCTTATTTCATTTTTATATCCGAGATATATGGACTATCATATATGATATAGTATAATCTGAAGAAAATTCAAGGAATTGTAGAGAGAAAAACTACAACAAATTGCCTATACATGTGTACTTAATTCTTTTAAAGTTGCGCGTAACTACTTGAAGATGAAAAATGTTTTCTTAAAATGTTAACTTCAGTTATACAGTCGACTCTCGATATTCGAAGTTGGAGGGACCAATGAAAAACTTCGAATTATCAAGAGTTTGAATTATCAGAGGGTATAAAAAACTTCCAAATATCTTGAGAGATAATTTTTTGTCTAACACATTTATATTTGAAAGTATGCAATAAAACAGCAAATTTACATACGTATAAAATTATTGAAATAATTTTTTAAAAGTATATATTATACAATATAAATAATTACACAAAATTAAAAGTCTTGTATTTAAAGAACACATTCAATACATTCATACAAAATCCTACGCATCTCTTCTTCACAATAGTGGACAACCTTTCTGAGCACATGCAGCACGCCACGTGTTAAACGAAAGATATGGACGGCTGATAAAAGGGTGCGGTTGTTCTACTGTCCACTTGTAGAAGGAAAGCAATAAAAGTGTATTTTCACCTGATTAAACGAAAAACACTAAGAAGGGTAGCAGACAGATGGTCATCAAACTGGCTACGTTACAGGGGAGACACGAGAGACAATACAACACAATACTTGCAAGCTCCAATCTGTTTGTTACAGGACTCTACATGAAAGTGTGTGTTCGAATTGTCGAGAATTTTATAAAGATAACTTCGAATATTATATAGTCTGGCCAGCTACAGATTTTACTTCGAATTATTGAGTGTACCCAAACGCATTGTTTTCGTTTGAAATATCGAGAGTTTTTCTAGGGACTGAGCATATACTTCGAATTATCGAGAGGTTCGTATTATCGAAGGTTTGAATTATCGAGAGTCGAATGTACATTACTAACCGGCGTACTCATTCTTCGCAAGGGTGAATTGAAATTTAAACAATACAGGTTGAAGGATAAGGAAGTTATTAATGAGTTAGTTTTACGTAAATTACAAATTATAAACAAAAAAAGCTTTTTGCATATCTCAGCTGAACAAAAAAAAAAACCTTTGTTAAATTTTAAATCTGTTGATCTAATAGCTGATAAAATTGATTTTTTTTATAACACCCCGTAATTCTCTTGTGTGTCGATTTCTAAATACACCTTTCTAAGCTAATCTCTGCTCTGGAAAAGTAGCACATTGTTACTAATTTTGTATATTTAACGCTTAAATTAGTGTAAATAATTTATAAATGGATGTGTAAAACGTTATTACTTTCTGTGCTACTTACTTTATGTTAATATTAAAATATTAGCAAACAAGCATCATTCCTTACATTATAATGGCGAGTCAATGGAAACATAGCAAAACGTTAGTTATAGAGCCAAGTTGGTCTCATTTTTGGTGACCATGTTGACAAATTTCCATTGATGGAACGGTGCAGAAGTTTCTTTGCTGTAGCGCAATCTGGTGGGGAGCTATAACAAAGATTACTCAAAACCCTTCACAAAAGAATACATATACAAACCAATTTTCATACTGATCGGTTGAACTTTGCTGAAGTGAAGAGATTATATAAACAAATATCCATTTTTATATATCTAGATAATACCAGTTTAAACATAATCACATTGAGAAACGCGATTCGAAAATAACCAAGCAGTGTTAGAAGTTTAAAGAGATTATAATTTGTCTAAAATTGGGAAAAGTATCGATTCAAAACAATTTCCCAGTTCAGTAATTTAAAGTGTTTTCCCACCATGCTTTGTTTTCAATTTTATACACAATTTAACCCTTTATCTACCGCATTATAATTTACTGCAATCTTTCTCGTGCAATATTTTTTTGAGTCCCTACATTAAAAATAAGGGGTATACATAAATAAATACTCAACTTAAAGGAAATTTAATCAGCTAGAACTAATAAAATAAATACTTTAAAGTATTGTCAGAAAACAGAGGTTTAAAATATTCTCATAATACAAAAGGACCGTACGACTTTTTAACCGAGTTTTAATACTCAAGAATGCTAAATAAACAAAAAAAAAAAACACTAATATTTTACAGAACAAAACACTTCAATAAAATTTTAAAAATTTACTTTTTTACACGTAAAAGCAGGTTATACACAGGTTTAATTTTAGGAAATTCAAAAGGAACAGTTTTCTTTTTTCATTCATACACAAAAGATCATTGCGCGTTATGCAATTTGAGTATGGTTTCGATTGAAGGCAAGAGGGCGTTTTTTTTAAAGCATTGCATCCTTGGCTAGGAAATACTGTATTTTTCTGAACAAGAACTACTGCACCGTGAATCGTGTTAGTATTTAGATCGTCACATCTTAAGAATCTAGCGAAAATTCCAACACATAATTTACTGGGACGTATTAGAGCATCATTGCTTTCAGATGGTAGGTTCAGCAATAAATCTAAAGCCTCTTGAAGAGAGCTTTTTCCAGACACTAAGAAATAAAAGAATATAAATAAATGATAGATTTAACAAAAACAGTTGTTCAAGGAGCTACGTTACACACAAAAGATTAAAATGTCAAGTTTTGATTAAATAATAGATATTTCATTTAATTTCAAGGCAAACAAAATAAAATTGTTCTCTTCGAGAGTATTCACAGACGTGGCAGGTCTAATTACGAGATCAAGTTTTCCAAAGTAGTTTATTCATGATAAAAAAATTTACTCTATCGTAGTAATCTTAAAATGCTTTTAAACTGAAGTATATTTTTAACAAAAAAAATCATTAAGACCGATCTCGTTTATACACGTGTCACTAACACAAAAACATCTACACCTTTTCTCATCATCTATAGTTATAAATATACAACACGTCCTCATTTGCATTTAAGGTGTTGCCAACTGCAGATGACTAAACGTCCACGGATCGGATTCAAACCGGATTCGAGACTCGAATCCACCACAGCAAGGTAATTATAAAAACTAGTTAATATTTTTCCCAAACTGTCTAACAAGTGACATCCTTTTTACAATTTCAAGAGAATCTATTGTTGTTGTCGTGTCCTTCCCGCAGGGAAGGAATGTGAGTTGCCATTGCCTGTGAGACAGGTTGGACTTCTTAACGATAGATGGCGACACCACCTATCTCCACCTCCACAATTTTAGCATGGAACTGAAGGGGATGGAAATATTCTCCAGCCCCCTGCACTCGTGGTTTCTGCTCCGACTGCCCACGACTTTCGGACCCACTGATTTAATGAGCACGTACTCCGTCTATACTCGGTGGTATTTAGTGGCATCGGGCAGCGAACCCAGGCCCTCCGATCTGGAGTACGATGCTCTAACCACAAGGCTACCCACGGCCCAGAGAATCTATTATACAATTTTATTTTAGAAAATACTCTAAGTATTTACATCTTTGTAATTTACAAATTATAATCAGTTATTACTAAAAAGACAAAATTCCCTTTAACTTAAATAGGAAAATGTTTCTACAGAATGTTAATAAATTATGTATTCCTAACAGTTTCCTCTAATGCTTAGAAATCTACCCAATACTTTTAAACCGAAATTTCATGCAATAATTTTAATACGAAATCAACATTTTATATTTGTTACTAAAATTATGTCGGGTCCGTAAAATAAATTGATCTCATAAACTTAAAAATATACTAATAATTACACCCCACAATCCAACTTTTTAAAATTTAATTTTACCAAGGTATTTTTGAACTCTAAAACCATTGACGGCCACTTTGATGCAGACCGTATATTGCCTTTCATTTCATAGACAAACTTCATGAGGGTCTTTGTCTTATCTCGTTGACTGCTTTATATATATCTTTATATATCTTATCTAAATTAACAAATAAATAAGCATTATTTATATCTACTTTAACACGAGTCGATTTCCATAAACACATTTTTTTCAATGGGGCTGCGCATTGGTATTTTAAACCTTTTGCAGACCTAGTACATTCCCAAGGAGCAGGTACCACTTTAACTCCATAAACATGTACAGATACTCTTACAATAAAAAAGTTAATGACTGGACAGAACACTTCGCGTTAAAAGATATTATTTTTAATTGGTTATTACTCTGTGCTATTAACGGACCTTGAATCGAACCAATCTGTTATTTGCATCACGTTTAAGAATATAAACCCAATGGTTTCCCAACACTTTCACGGTTTCAGGAGAATCAGTTCCAAACTTTACGTTCGATCATTACGCTGATTTCCCTATCCATTGCCTCTCACCATTCAGATGTTTCTCTGGATCCAATTGCCTGGTGCTAACATGTAGGGATTCTTGCATCAATTACATTAGCTTCATGCTGACCTTATATGTGTTAATTTCTCGTATTTTATATCTTCCCCACTAAAATTTAAAAAATCCTTATCAAAAAGAATTGGTTATCTTTACAATATTGTTCTATTTCCTTAAATGATCTTAATCGTGTTGCTTTACCTTCGATACCATAATAAACACCTGCTTCAGTTATTTTTCGTCCTAATTTTCAAATTCCCTTAATCTCTATACATGGGATTAAGCTATTATAGGTCGATGCACTAGGTTCATCACGGGGTACTGAAGGAGATTCTGAACTGGTTTCAGAATTAAGCGTTCCGATAATGAATCCATTACCATATCAAAATCGTCCTCATCGTTCGAGTAATTTGAGATGGTAAAATTAAACTTGGGGATCCATTAGAATTTTGACTTTCATCAACACCTTTAGTACTCTCATCGAACTGTACATTAATGGTTTCAATTAATTTATTTTCACTTATCAACCATATTCAATAACCATTTGTATGAAGCGCATAACCCATCATAATACATGATTTGACTCACATATCCAATTTCTTTCTAATTTGTTTGAGCACACCAACAAATGCTAAACAGCCAAAAGGTTTAAAATGAGATACCGATAGTTTTTTACCCAAATATTTTTCTAAAAGAGTTTTATTAAAGTCTTAGCGTCAAATTTTATTCCAAGTATATGTGAAGCAAAGTAAAGTAAAGCTTCACCCCGAAATCTTTGTGCTACACCACTAGATTTTAGTGATGTTTTAACTCCATCTCTCTCCCTCTCTCTAAAGCTGTTAAATTATACCTTTCCGCGACACCATTTTGTTCAGGCGTATACGAATTTGTTTTCTCTTGATTAATATTATGTTCTAAAAAATTTTCCATACCTTTATTACAAAATTATAGTCCCCCTCATCAGTCTTTACCAAGACTATGAAAAAAAGTTCTTCCTCTAACATCCATTGTACTGTCGGTACTTAGAGGAGTCACAAATTTATTCAACTGTCAAATTAATTATATACGATTTGACTATAAATTAAATCTTCAAATCGTTTTCTAAGGTCTTAACTAAGATACAAAAATAAAAAAAATAAGACTCCGTTTGAATTATTATATAAATACTTTTTCAGAACCAAAAAAGGACAATCTTCGCAATCCGATCAAAATGTCAGATGAAAACGATCTTTTTGTTTTGAAACTCTTCCCTTTCCCATGAAAATTTTTATTACAGAACATGTGCTGCCATGCATCCTGGAAGAATAAAATTAAAAGAGTGTTCTTGCTAAATATTGTCAGAAAATTCGTAAAAATGGTTATTTTATGTAGTGAGTGGTACTTATAAGTACCCCGTCGGTAATAAATTTATACTTCATTAATACGATGTGTTTTCATCTCTGTAATCAGTACATGACTAACGAGAGGAAGGCACGACTAACGAAATTCATTTCGGGACGAGGCTTTGTGCAATAGTAGTACTCCTTTAAGGTGTTCAACCCTCAATTTAATTCCACTGAATGGACAGTCAATTTGGAGAAAATAGCCTTCCAAATTCATCCTTGGCTTTTATACAATTAAGTCTTAATTTCTCCCAACAGCGCAGCAGCGTGGTCGGTAAATTAACTGTTTACCATATGACAGGTCTTGGTTCGAATCACACAATAAATTTTTATTGTTTTAAATTCATTTAATTATTTTTACAATTAAATAAATTTATTTAAAATAAATTAAACATTTTATGTGATTATGAAATAGTTAAATTAATAATATAAGATATATATTACTTTTCTTGTATTAATTATAAAATAATTCTTTTATAAATAATTATATTATAAAATATTTTATGTAATGTTATAATATTGTATGTAATAATTATTTATAATATATTATACTTCATATTATGAAACGATTTGCAACTAATTTATATAAATATAATTGAATATTTATTATAATATATTTTTATAAATATTATTTTTTAATAAGTGTGCGTTATTATATTTTAAAATTGAATCATGCTTATTTTTTAAAGAGAAAGAGTTCAAGCAGATAAGAACAAATAGAAATCTCATGATTTCATACTATGTAATTTGATAATTCCATTATCAGAACGACAGTTAGGGCGATGGATAAGACTATGAAATGAGTATAGTATAAAAATATTTATTAGTTAAGTAATTTTATCAGGTCTACATATAAATAGCAGAAAGTTATAGATGTACTAAAAGAAGACAAAACTCAAGATAAAAAGACGACATTTGCATGCATGTAGCTTTCTGAATTGAAGGAACTATCTTATTTTAAAAGTGATATGCGATGCAACATAAGTTTGATTAAATAATTTATTGTGCCATTTTGAACTTCTCATAAGAGTTTTACCTTTTGTATAAGACATCCATTGTTAAGATGCATGAAAACTATGTTTGATATTGAAATGTTTCTGACTGGCGTCTTTCAACTATTCTTATTTGTATTGTTTCCAATAATCTCAAAAAATAATTAGCCCTTTCACGATGTTTCTTGAACCACAATCACCAAGGTCTTAACATACCAATCGAAAATAGTGACCAAAAAGCATTCATTAGTTTTATGGCTTGAAGCTCCAAATACCCACTAAACAGGAAGAACATTGCAAGGTTTGTTTCTTTCTCTAATCCATTACATAAGTCAGTGTTTTTCACGAAAAAATTCGACCAAATAAAGGGAAATCAAAAGATCCAAATCTTGAATCACAATCTTTGGCACGTTTGCATTTGTTTTTGACTCTTACAGTGCTAATGTTAAGTATTCATTCCTTATACTCCAACATTTTTATTACAAGAACTCATTTCTTCATTTTAAGGTATCCGACTAACCTAAAGTTGTAAATTTTGCCAAAAATTGACAACATTTTTCATAATTTTACTTTATAAGCCATCTTATTGGCTTTATAAAAAATACTAAGTTTATTATTTTCTGTTCACTAGAACAAAAATCACAAGTGTTATAATAAAAGTAAATGTCATACTTTTTAAAATGCGTTTTACACGAAATTTATTTTTTTGAAAATGCTCAAACAAGGACAGCGATTGCTCAAAAAGTTTTGAAAATAATTAGCTGTGAATTTTTTTGTGTATGTTTTGTATACCAGTTGAAGTGTTTTAACCTTCAGTTTTATCAATTACTGTTTTATTTAAAAAATTGCAGTCCTTTATGTTAATATAATCACTATTTTTTAAGCAATTTTATATAAAAACTAAGATAAAATGCTCTAGTTTTTATCAAATTTAAAATATCTATAACCTGAAGGTGATTTCAACAATGAATAACACATCAAAATTGAAAATTTGCTCATAAACTTTTGTAAAAAATAAGCAACGTTTATTCTTTTTTTTTTTTTTTTTTTTGTAAATTGTTACCATTTTTTTCCATTTTAGTAATAATATTTTCTTTCTCTCTACTTAATTTTAGCATATTTTTCTTAAAATGTACTAAACAAATCTAAAAACCACAAAAAATCCCTATATCTTCATTTTTTTTTAAATTTAAAGTTCTCGCAAGCAGTGGATACCTAAGTATTTTTTAGTGTAATGAAAATATAAAAAAACCTATTTTTGTGTGTGTGTTTTTATAAATAGGCTATATTTAAAATTTATAATACTCACGTATTCTATGCAGAGTTTATTCTACATTTAAAATCTCATAACGTTCACATGTTAAGAAGAAGGCAAATTTTACAAAGCAGTAAAGTATAATATTGAAAACCCTATTTCATTCCGAGTGTTCTGACATATAAAATTCAAGTGATTTTTTAAGTGATCAATATTTTGAGTTTAATCCAGGAAAGACTTTATAAATAGTTATGGACCATATGCATTTTGTACAATATTTGTAGAATAACTTTTGTTTATTTCATTGATACATAAAATATTTTTTCAACAACAAAATAAATAAATAAAATGGTAAGAAATTAATTTTAACTTAAGCTACTTTTCGATAAATTAGAATTATTAAATGGTAGTTATTGAGTCTTATATTTCATATATTTTAAACATCACTTGGAATTAATGTTATCATTAATAGGTAGTTGATTATCATTCACAATTAAATTATCTATTTCTACATTAATTTGCTCATCTGGCCATTTTCTTTCACAACAGCTAGAAATTATATATTCATGAATATGTTACATAATATGTAAAAATGAAAAATATAGGAAGCATTGCATACAAACGGCTTTATTTCCTCTTACATTCCATCTTCAGGAAAGAGACAACAGAGACAGTTTATTGAAGCTGAGTAAGTGAGTGATTTTTTGAAGTTTTATGGTGCTAGAGCTAATTTTTTTTAAACCGCGTTGATGTTGAAGAGATATTTTCCGATGTCTGATTCTCTCTCTTTTTCTAAGTGTTATCAAGGGGTCTCAGGGGTGTTAAATTTTTCTGGGGAGGGCTGAAAATATAGACAATATTCAAATACATATAACTCTTTTAAATTAAAATTAAATAATTCGAATCGCTTATGCATTATTTATAAAGGAATGAGGCTTCTGAAAAGTGTAAAATGTTTAAAATATAATTATAATTTTAAAAATTATAAGCATACGAAAATAAGAAATTTTTTTATAAGAAATATTAATTAAGTTTTACTGCGAGCACGCTATTTTCTAAAATAGTAGCCTTTCACGCATAAAACTTTATATAATTATAAAATGTATCCTACACTTTTTAAGCCCTAGTAAATTAAGAATAATATGTCTTTTGTTTTTCAAAATATTTGAAAAATATTGAAATAATTTTTTAAAAATTTGAAAAATATTGAAATATTTTTTTTTAAATTTGAAAATATCATTTTTTTATTTTTAAAAAAAAATAATTTATTATTCTACTTACTTGGATTTACTACAGTGTAATAAGGATACATTTAACTTTATAAATCAACTTATTGCTAGTAATTAAAGCTAATACTTTTGAAAATAGTATGCTCGCAGTAAAACTTAATTAACATTTCTTATAAAAAGATTTCTTATTTTCATATGGTTATAATTTTAAAAATTATGATTATATTTTAAACATTTTACACTTTTCAGAATCCTCATTCCTTTATAAATAATGCGTAAGGGAACCAAATTATTTAATTTTAATTTATAAAGTTATATGTTTTTGAATATTGTTTATATTTTCAGCCCTCCAGAAAAAGTTAACACCCCTGAGACCCCTTAATCCAAGGGTGTCAAACTCAAGGGCTGACGTGGCCAAATAAACAAGGTTTAATTTCAGGGGGCCGCAAAGAAAATCAAAATTCATAGAAACGTAGGTTTATTTCGAATAATACTTTATAATAAACGTATGTAAAAGAACAAGAAAATTTTATTTGTACGTCCTGAAATTCGACACATCTCCTCTCTTCTATTATCTTTCCTACTTCGGGAGAAATTTTCGTATTTTATTATATATTATTGTAATAATTATGTATTTATAATATATTGACTGGGTAGCGAAAATGCTCATTGTGGGATGCAAGTGGCCCACGGACTGCGAGTTTGACACCATGTCTTAATCCCTTAACAGCATTTTAAAACTTACGTGTTTCACTGCCGGTGCTTCCTTTATTCACATAAGCTCGGATAAGCTGTGTATTAGGTAGGCAAAGAAAACGCTCAAACTTGCAGATTTTTTCTTTAAAATAAGTAAATCTTTCCCTAATACTGTCAAGGCCATTTTATAGCATTCGAAACACTTCAGAATGCTTTAATTGATAGCAGCGCAAAGGAAAGAACCGTATTTAAGAATGGCGTATATAAACGTCCAACGCACCGGATCAGCAAGACGAATATATGCGACGGTGGTAATTAACTGATTAAAGGATCGTGATTTCATCAGACCTGAATAGGGTCTGATAAAATCACGATCCTTTAACCAGTTGTATCTTAATAATGCTCATCACTGTAAATATATCTTCATTTCAAAACAATGAATCAGTTCTGTAGGGGATATTTTAAGATAAAGACTACAAATACAACTCAATGATAAATTCTTAAAGCGTCTTTAACTCCCTAAATTGTTTTCTTTCCATAGGAGATTTTACAGAAACACAAATATACATACTTATAAGTAATAAGTTATTTATCAATATGAATTCATCAGAGTTTATAACACAGTTTCAGTTTCTAAAGCATTATTCGTGTCAATTAAATTCATCTGAAATCATCAACTAGTGAGTGAAGTAGAGTTATATTAGAGTCACACTATAAAGCTGCACGAGAGCTATTGGTAACGCACTCGTTATTTTGAACCATGGTCAAGAAACGAGGGTGACTCTTGAGCTGGGGCACCCCCTCTCGTAAATTCTAATCAACACCAACATAAAAACCTTGACCCTCGACAATTTAAACGTGCATTGACGACCTCTACACGGCTGGTCTTTAGTGGATCTGAGCTCGAAATAATGACACGCCAGCCGCTAGTCCGTGACCTTGACCACTAGGCTACCTCAGCCACAAAGAGTCAACGAAAAACTTTGCGAGCATTAAGTGCCAACAATCAGAGGAGAGGAAAGGTTTCAAAGCACATCATTCCAAATGCGAAGAAGCATATTTCGATATTGAATCTTTTGGATTAATGTCAAACTAAGGAAAAGATTTATAAGAGATATTGAAGCTATGATCTTAGTTTTTCTTTTAAATTTAAAGATTATATTTTATGTTTATAAATATAGTTAATATATTTATGCACATAAAGTAAGACATTACCGCGCTTACAGCAAATACATTTAGACATAACTGGAAAAAAATGCAAATACAGTAACTGATATATATATACACATATATATAATAGTTTTTTAATCAATATAAGTTTATAGGTGATATTTTAATACAATTTGCAATTCAGCAAATGTACCATTTGCATTTAAAACTCAGTGTATTTCAACTTTCAATTCACACAAGAAATTTTACTGCACTTAATATTTTATAAGAAAACTTAATAAACGCTTTTAATTGATTCATATAGTTTATTCAGAACTTTGGCTTTGACACACAAAACTATTTTAGAATTTAAATAGAATTTAATTATTTTAACTCTAAGCTGATTTAAAAATAATTACTATGTTTGAACTATTTTTGAAAGAATGAATAGTTTTTCAAATATTTATTTCAATATAGAATAATAGAATGTATTCATTTTTTTATTAGAATATAGTAACAATATTATTTTTGTTCAGTTTAAAACTGCTTATATTATAATATGTGTGTCAATTTAGAATTTTATGTTTGTTAAAAAAATGTCATATGTTTATTGAAAATGAAATCCAATTATTGCGGTCACAAGACATACTAAAATTTGTAAGGAAATTTGTTTATCTTTTAAAAGGGATTACGGCTTGATAAATTTTATTTTTTAGTTTACAAATGCCACACACTACAATAGCACATATGCCAATAGTGCACGTACTCGCCCATATTTTTCGACAGTTAAATTAACATTAATTAGAGGAGGGCACACCATTAAATGTTCAGTGGCCATAGGCTGACCAGATTCACACAGAGTAAAGTCCGGTGAGTTGGCAATACCAATTCTGTAGAGATGCGATCTCAATCATGGACTGTCAAAAGTCTAAAATGAGCTACAGCAGCTTTTTCGGAGTCCCAGGGATTCAGGACATGTCCTTGTTCAAAATTGCCCAGTTCTTGTCCTTCGACATCTCCGCAACTTCCATTTTAAAACTATGCCTATAGGCCATATTAGAAAAAGGCCTTATGGAATTAAAGGTTGAAAAATCATCGCAGGTGTGAGGATAACAAGGGCTACTTTCTTAGCAAGAAAATCAGCATGTTCATTTCCAACACTGTTACAAGGAGACAATATCCATTGAAAAGAGATGCTTATGTATATATGAATAAAATCTTTTAAGAATTATTTGCATTTTAAATTTCTTTGCAAATTACAGAGGTAATTTTGAGATACAGTTTGTAATGCCGATTTAGAGCCAGAAAAGATTACGGCTCTGTTGAACTCGGAGCTTCTTAGTGATAGTTGCTCAATCGTACTGTAATAGCTTCAATCTCATCATCGAAGGACGGATTGGTAAATAACATTGCAGACCTAGTACATTATTTTCGAGCTGGTATAACTTTTTAGTGTGGCACTATATAGGGGATACTAATTACCACAATGTTTTATTAATGCCCAGTTTTCTCCCTGAAGGGAGGCACTTGACTTTTGACCATGTGAAATAGTTTTTGAAATTTAATTTGGCTGAGAGCACCTAAACCAAACAGACACTCTAGGGATCTTTAGCATGCCGCATAGTCATATGAAGGAACGCTGTCGATTTTTTGCATCATGAAAATATACTGACTTGAGTTGAACAAACAAAACACCCGTACCTAAATAATAACGACACCCAGCCAACTAGTAAGAAAAATACAAAGTATTATTCAAATTTATTTGCTAAAATAACATTATCAGAGTTAACATTTTATTTGTAATAAACTACAATATCAAGAACTAAGAATACAAAATAAGTAAGAAGCCCAAATAAATTTCTATTTTACTTTTTTTCTGCTCTAATGAATTTTTTCACATCGAATTTCTTAAAGCAATTTCACATTTTAACTTACGTGTAAAAAAATTGTATCTCGTAACCAACCCCGCGTATGTGACAAAGCATTTATCTACCCTACTCAAATAAATAAAAAGTAAATAGTTCTTAAAAAGCAATTTAATTTAAAATGATAACTAAATGTTTTAAATTATTTTTTTTTCACATCCCCTTGATAAAAAAATTTATTTTAATAGTGTTTCCTATTTTTTATGTGTGAATAGTTTTTCATTCAAAATTTCTTAATTTAAGCATATTTAGGGCACACAATTTGGAATACTTATCGATCATACATCGCGTCGCAAATTTTTTATAGCTGTTCCAAAAGCTACGATTTTATTTTTTCTAAAAGCTATTGAAAGTAAAATAAAAGATTTTTTGCTGTACTCTACTCTAGATTTAGTGAAAATTGAAAGGAATTTAAAACGAGTGATGTTTTTTCATTCCTTCCCACACTAAGCTCAGTTCTTTTAAAGTAAATACAATACAGTGACTAGAATCAAAATTGAATCACCGAACTTTTTTTCTTTGAGAAAATGCCATTCTTTTGTATCATCTACGATGTGTTCCATTACTTGGGCCTAGAAGTCAGAAATATTGATTGAACAACTTCAAGTAGAGCATCGAGTTAAGGCAACTATTCTTCTCTCTTGTATTGCCTACAGATTGGAATGAAGCAAGTATAAATTCTTCTAAAAAGTACAAGTAGCGTTTTAGGATGTTACTTAAATCTGACGAAAGCTTTTATCTTTTCTACTCTTGCTTTTTAAAATCGACAAGCCACTGAATTTACTTTGAAAGCGTACTTTTGATACAAAATGGAGGATATATATTTTTTTTGAATTAATAATTTGGGTGCAATTTTAAAAAGTTGAGTGGAATCTCAAAATTTTGACTACAAGAAAATATTTTGAAAGTTTCAAACCAATAGTTGAAAAACGCATAAATTTAAAACAAATTGAGGCAATTTCAGAGCAACTTTTAAAAAGTACATTGTTTCTCTAATTAACCCTTATAGTTCCGCGGGCGTGTATACACGTCTTGCTGAGCTGGAGCCTTTATCCTCCAGACATGTCGTTCGCAAAGAATGACTTTTTGTATTGTGCTGATCTGTTTAAAAATAGTCCCACGGCCTTAGAATACAATAGCATGACACTAACATAGCTTCTAAGCAATTTACTAATTTCGTAAAGGAGGGGGAGGGGAAGGAATTTGAAAGGGTATATTCCAGGAACAAGGAAATTCATAGCTAAGCAGTTTTTCTTGTTTTTTCGTTTGAGCGTGTCATTTGCTCTCATTTTCGCTTATCGTGTTTAATAAGAGTTTTTTAATTATTTTTTGTATACGAATGCACTGAATGTGATATTGGTTTATGTGTTCAACCATGTTTCAGAATATATCACAGAACAGATAAGTTATAATTTATTTTTTCAATTATATTGCTGACTCTATCGATTAAATATTTTAATTTCATTTTATTATTTTTTTAAGTAAAAGTAAACAATTTTTAGAAGGGAAAACACGTGTTTTATCCCCCCCCCCAGTACACCGCGTAACAATGAGCGTGCCTGTGGGAAAAACAGTAAAACTGGGAGGGGGGGCTGAATTTCGTAACGTTTTCTAAGTAGTCACGCGACAACAAATTATATTTAATCTTTAATCAATGCAACGACTTATTACATCAAAAAATATCTATAAATATATTGTGCATATTATTCATATAATGCATCTTAGACTTATGTAGAATTAAACCACGTAAGAATTAAAAAGAAAAGTGTCAAATAAATAAAAGTAAGCTGTCTTGTCGTCTTAAAATCAGCAAAGTTACAAATATGAAGATTCTTCATATTTTTTTTTAAATAAAAAAATGTTTTATATGAAAAACCAATGGAGAAATATTTAAAGTAGAAGTTCTATTAAAGTCAGAGTGGTATAAAATTATCAGATCAAAATAGTCAATACAAAACACAAAAATACATTGATTGATTGATTTCCTATTAATCTTGCACTTCAAAGCAGAACAATACTTTTGTTAGAGATCTCGTAAGTTTAAACAGGTCAAGAAGAGGATGGCACTTGAACTGACACCTCCTCACCCAACTTCCACACCATGCCAACGTAAGAACTTTGAGCCTAATTCAATTTAACGTGGATCAGCCTCATTATATGGGGAGTTTCTAATGACCAGAAACTTATACCAGGGATTTCAAACCTTTTTGGGAAGAGTGCTACTTTTTGATAAATAAATAATTATGCGTGCCACTATTTGTGATGAAAAATAATTGTGCGTGTCATTCCCAACTTTTCCATTAAACAAACATGGAGAAGTGAAAAAAATGTTAGTAATAATCTTATTATTTGATTTTACGTAAATAGCACATTTTTTAATGCAAGTCTATATAGACGTACTTTAAAAATAATTTATTAAATAAGACGAAAGATCCAAAAACTTGGGTTTTATTATTAATTAACTTTTTATAAGTTCAATAAATTAGGTTAGGTATTTAAAATAAAAATTAGTAGCTTGAATAATTTAATTTAAAATAGTTACCAAACGCTTAGTATTTACTAAAATGTGGCTTTTAAATTACTAGTTTTTTTTCTTCGGATTCGCTTTGACACATGTGAAGAAAATTAGGTTATTATAAGTGCACATCAGCCAGTTTTGTGAATGATATTTATTTTATTATATTCATTGCAGAAAACATTAATACTCAAACATATTTTTATCCCTTGAGGCTTTGGCCTGAACTTTACCCTACTTTAAAAAATTGTAAAAAATGGTTATTTATTATCTTTTTAAACTATTTTTTAAATTTTTCAGTAAATCTTCCGCTTGCCGCTGCTACAACTCCAACGTGTCACACTGTGACGCACGTGCCTCGTGCCCTGCTCTAACCGATGACTCAATAGAAATAACGCTTTAAATAAGTTACTTCAACTCGGCTACTGTGGCTGAAAAATGTATTAAAAAAGAGTTTTTGTTAAAAAAGACATTTTGTATAAAAAAAAAATTTTTTTTTATATATTGTTACATTTTTTTTCTAAACTAGGTTTCGGCTTCCTATGGAATGTTTACCAAATTTTGCACTCGATAAAATTCTCAGTGGCACTTTACACAACACTACAAATTTGTGATTTTTTAGAAGGGGTGAAAGTTGATAATTTTGAAATAGAAATTTTTGAACTAACCATATTCAGTATATTCGGTCGAAAACTTTATAGAATTACAAAAACATCTGAAAAATAACTCTGACGATAGAACGACATCTGTTTATAAATTGCTAAGTGTCATTCTGGAGAGATTTAATTTTTTGAACATAAAGTTACATCTAATATGCTTTTCGCCTTGGTTTGGCTCAATGTAAACAAGCTTTCCTTATATAAAAAATAGTTTGAGTCTGCAAAGAAGTTGTTTTACAAACAAACATTCAGAATCGTATCAAACTGAAAAACATAAATAATATTCCTGATATTGCAATATAAAGAACAACAACCCAGGGTCAAATTTCGGATTAAAGTATTGTAACGAATTTTGTATACAATAATGTAAATAATTTGTATTTGGATGTGCAATGCCTTTATATTACTCTATGCTATATTTATTTCATGTTTAAGTTGTAATATTCACAAGCAACGCCTTCCCTTACGTTATAATGGCGATTCAATGGGAACTTGGCGAAATATTGGCGATAGAGGCAAGTTGGCATCATTTTTAGCGACTAATTTGGCACTTTGGCGACCAAGTTGACGACATTGGTGATTATGTTGGCGAGTTCGGGACCCTCTGGATTCTTCTAGAAATTAGTAGAGAATTCCACTAATTTCACGATTTGTGACGCGAGCGCATCTTTCCGAAATTTCGGCCCCGGCTATAAATAGAGCGATACTCGCCACAACAGTCAGTCTGATTTCAACCAGCGAGTAGTGAGCATTGTTTTGATTAGTGATTAGTAGACTTGCGTTGAACTTGATCAGCTCGGCTGTGCTTGTGAATAGTCATTTACATACGTGTATTTTAGACATTGTTTATTGTGTCTGAGTGCTGTTGAAGGTGTGAAATCCTTCTGTTATTTATTCTGTGAATTTTGCTGCTGAATCCTGTATTTCAAGGATTGATTTTCGACAATAAATACTCATCGCTCTTAAAGAATTGCCTTGTTATTTACGACTGATTTTGCATAAAATCCTCGAACCCCGATCTACGTAACAATATTTATTTTTCATATAACTATATTGAATAAATATTTATGTTTCATGTTTTTTTTTTTAAAAGCTTAATAAGTTCGTGTAAAGTATACACGCACGCATGCATTTA
The DNA here is from genome assembly GCA_019973975.1 of Trichonephila clavata. Lineage (NCBI taxonomy): Eukaryota > Metazoa > Arthropoda > Arachnida > Araneae > Nephilidae > Trichonephila > Trichonephila clavata. The sequence goes on from BMAO01004619.1 coordinate 17,387, forward strand.
TATATATATATTACATAATATATGTACAATTTATATAATATTTCATATATGTTGAAATAAATATTTTTTATGTAGCTTATTTTTAAATCTTAATAAATATCTTTAAATGATGCAAAATTAGTATAAAATAAAACTGTAATTCTTTATTCTTAACCTCTATTCCTTAATTCTGTGGAAATCGAATTGCTTCAAATATTTCCTACTGCGCGGCATCTTGAATCATATTGGTATATTGGTTTGGTAAACAGTTGCCGACCCCTGCTCTCTACTTTTCAAACTTTTGACCTTTTTATGGTGTTAATTTTTTTCTCAAAAGTATTATTAGTTTTCATAAAACTGTATATACTTTTTGCCACTATGGTAAAAACAATTCCTGTTAGCAACAGAATTTGTTAGACTAATCAGTTTTAAGAAGAGGTGATACAAAAAAATACCTTATTATATAAATGTATATTTTCTTTGTAACAAAGAAATAAAACTAAAACTAACTACCAATCAAAGAATACTTTAAACTTTATTCTAACCAATAAATGTCTTTCTTTTCATTCACAAGGATTACAGTTGTTAATCCAAAGTTCCAATGGGAACTAAGAATTTATTTCGAAGCTCATCTCTCAAAGACTTGTCATTGAGAGTCCATCAATGAGCTCCACAACACTCCAAAAAAGCGGAAGAATCCGATATTTCAAATTATTTTTCCTTTCTTGAAGAACATATTTTCGAAACCCACTAAAAGCTTTAAGTTTCCCTATCAGATCGTTATCCTAGAATCCAGTATTACTGTTCTTTCTTTCTTTTATTTTTGATGTCTCATTTTATACATCAGCCTTTTCTTCCTTTTCTTTTTTCTACCTTGGGGTAAAAAAATAAAAAAAACCCATAAAAATAAAAGAATTTCTTTACTTGCGCATGTTTTTGATATTATCTACGCTTCCTGATGCCTGAAGCGTCATTTTGGTCACCAAAGAAAGGACTAATGTAGTAGATTTTCTAGACGTATTCATATTGTATGATGCTGGAGAAAAGGGGAGATTACACTCCCAAGAACAATGAATAATTCTGGGGAGAGAGATATTGGGAAGTTATTTACCAAGAAGTACTCCTTTATCATATAATGCTTGGTACTCTCTTCCTGCAAGTCTGTAGTATGTCAAATGTGCTATGAAAGAGGGTGGATCATCTTTAAGAAATTCATAGAGAATGGAAAAAAAGAAATATATAGGAAGAATTTAGCGCCAGGAATACATTGTTTTAACTTTTAAAATTATCCTTTAAAGTAGGGGTATTCAATCTTTAACGCTCTAGGGTCATATTAATAAATCCACAATGATCCTTGGGATACATCGCTGGTTGGATCCTAGCAGAGCCCACACCCTTGGCGCGAATTATTTTGGTTAGCTTTAGTTGCGCCATCTTGGTAACCCTTCTTTAAAACATTAGATACTGTGTTGAATGCGAAGAGTAAGAAAAAAAATTGATTTAATGGTGTATGATGGAAGGATTGATTGCTTCGAATTATGAATGTCCTAAATGTAATGAGTGAATGGGATTATACAAACGAAATAGTGTTGTTTTGGAGGGATTTGAAAGGAGATGATGGGGAAAAAAAGTGTAAATGCGCATGATGTTTGCAGAGGTATAAGAAAGAATTTGGGGACTCCCCTCGTAAAATATAAACAGTAAGAAAGTAAATGTCGTTTTCTTATTTCTTATCGTAAATATATTTGATTAATTTCTGTATTCATTACATATGTTTTAATTACGCATCCACCTTGTCCCTTATATTCACTTGCCAACAATGTCGTTTTCGATTGGCGCATTTTTCGGTTTCTCGCCAAGGGTGTGGGCTCTCCTAGGATTTTATCCACATCGATAAATATACACTCATGGACAAAAGAAATTAGCGCATCAAGAAGAAGTCGTCAAAATGAAACGAAATTTTACATACGTAATGACTACTTTGATATAAGTAAATGGTTAGAAAATCAAAGAAAAGGGATAATTTATTTCAGAGAAAAAAGGAAAAAGAATGGATGATTTAATGCCCTGTTGAAGCCTCTTTAGCGTGAATGCACGATGCGATACGATCGAGCATTGAGGCATACAAGTTCTGTATGATGTTTTGAGACATTTCGTTCCATATATGCTATAACCTTGCCTCTAGTTCGTTCAAACTCGTGGGATGTCCAACTCACCGTTCCAAATGACTTCAGGTATGCTCGATTGGTGACAAATCTGGGGATCGGGCTGGCCAAGGAAGAGTAGTAACAGTGCGGTGACAGTCTTGTGACACCCTTGTTGTGTGAGGCCGAGAATTATCTTGTTGAAAATGGCTCCTGGGAGCCGTTGCAGGGGGGCAACACATGTGGTTGCAGGATATCATGGACATACCTCTGGGCTGTCATGGTGTTACGGATCAATACTAGGAGAGACCGTGTATTGTAAGAAGGAATCCGATGAGATCAAGACTAGGAGGTGACCGTGTATTGTAGACAATGGAACCCCATACCATCACACCAGCTGTGAGAGCGGTGTGTCGTTGTAAAGCAAAGGCAGGATTGAGGCGGTCACCACGAGGTCTCCACTCATGAACACGATTGTTATCACTGCTGAGATTGAATCTGGATTCGTCGCTAAAGACGACCTAGCTCCATTCGGCTGCAGACCAGTTTCAGCTAGCGCGGCACCATTCCAAACGGAGCAGTGGTTTGGTTGAAAATAAAGGGCAGCACACGTATTGGACGCCATGATCCCAAATGTCCTTCAGCCAGGCGCATTTGTATGGTTCGAGAAGACACAAAGGCCTCTAGTGAAAGTTCCGAAAACATAAACTCGTCACTTTTTAATAAACAGTTTTATACGTAAATGTTATATTTTAAACTTCTATCATTTAAATTAAATGAAAATATCGTTTGCTCAACAAAATCACCATTATTAGTTTTGTGGTTTGCCGAGTAACCATTTTTTCAATTCCTACTACCAGTTCACACTCTCCTTTATATACACACACACACACACATATATATATATATGTGTGTATGTGTGTGTGTGTGTGTAATGACTTCTTCTGACTCTAACTTTACCCTTTTAAATTATTTCCTAATTCCTTGGCACAAGACCGTTATAATCTTAATCTAATTGCTCACACACACTTGCATCCAATCACGACTCCTGTTACAAAAGAGTCGCACGTCCTTCACCGCCAGTATAAAAAGCTCGGAGTCGTCGGTTGTTCCCTCTCTTTGTGCTTTGTCTGTCTGTTAACGATGTGTCCGTGTCACTCCTAAGTGTTGCTTCTGCTTAATATGTGTGTGTGTGTTAACGTCCATAAATTATGTAAATGTGTTTGCACGATATATTAGTGATGTTCAGTAAACGAAAGATGAACTTTATAGTGGAGAATTATTCTATCAAAACATAGCTACCCCTCGACCACGACTACATGTAAAAACCAACACCGGCCACAATACAAAAATCTTCACCCAAATTCGTCATCATTTCATATATATATATATGTATAACTTGTTCAAATTTTCAATCGTTAATAAAATACTTTTTATTCATTCACTCAAGTTTAAATACAAGATTTTAACCTGTAGTGGACGGCACTTGATGTTAACACAGTTTTTTTTCAAATATTAAATTATTAATTAAATTTAGTTAATGAATGAATAATAACCAACAAAAATAATAGTCAAATACCATATATACAAAGAAAAATCACTTGTTGTGTCCTTGTAGGGCAATCGATAGCGCGTTGGAATTCTAATCAAGAGGACGGGGGTTCAAATCCCACCCGGGATGGCCTAATTTCTGAAAATGTGGTTTACTGTTACTATACTATTTCATTAGAATAATTAAATTTAATTAATGTATAAATACTAACATACATAAAAAAAAGCTCAAGATCATATATAGAAAGGAAAATGGAAAATTATATATAAACTATATATATAAGAAAATCGCTTTCTATTTTGTCACATAATATTGTGATTCTGTTATATGTATATACATATTTAAATTAATTGTAATTATTTACTAAAAAGTAACTAAAATAAAAAAAAAATTTGTTGACCTAAGTAAAAATTGGCTTAACTTTTTTATATTACTGTTTATTCTTCTGGATATATTTTGTAAATAATATAATAAATTCTCAGTTGTAAACTTTTTATTATTTCTTTTTATTATGCAAAAAAGGCCTTTTTTTAACACAAGCAATTCCTCTTTATAGAAATGACAAAACTTTCTGACAAGATTTATGTGCTCTGCGTAAGATGTCTGTATTATATTTATATTCAAAATATTTCCCTTTAAATAAATCCAAGACAAGATACAAAAGAACTAATTTTTTTTTTGAGAACATAAATTTGTGATATAATGAGATAATGTATGCCTCCTCTTTGTTTTAAGTAGTTCTAACATATTATAAATGCTATTATTTGTTTTACATAGAAATTATTTTCTCCAAGGAATCACTGAGCCTAAGGAACACGCCAATAATCCCATTAGCACTAGATTCAATCTTAGGGGTTTTTTTCATTTGTGTAAGAAAACTATATTAATATCTACAATAAATTTATACAATCTATAATATTCTAATATTTAAGGATCTATTGAAACCTTTTTCTGAAATGAATCCATCGTTTTTTGTAATATATATGACAGGCCCCAGGCCTGCAGGTTCAGCGCTCGCTCCACCTTTAAATAGGCTTACTTACCCACAAATCCTTACGCGATGAAAAAGAGTTCGCTCTATTTTTATTTATTACTCCCTTAATTTTAAAGCTAATCTTTTCAAACCTGACATATATATATATGTGTGTGTGTGGTTAGCTTGCAATTTCAACTTTTTTCAGATTTGATTTGTGTTTATTCATCTCTTTCTTGTGTAGAGAAATTTTTACTATATATATATATATATAATTTTATAATTTAAGATTTTAGCTTGTCGAAATTTAAAGATACAGGATAGAATTTAATATTTTAACTAGAATAAAACAACATTTGACGAATTTGAAAATGTTTAAATACATTTCGTTCTGAAAATGGTATACGTTCTAAGTTTTCTATATCGAGAGTTTTATATTGGCAGTAAAAGTTAAATTTTGTGTCTCAAAAGTGTACAATAAATGCGTAAATTTTTATAAAATTATTTAAAGAATAATGATATTATATTTATATATACGAGGTTGAGTCGGAAAACAAGTTTATCAAGCGGTATGACAAATGTCTCGATGTACTCGGTACTTATGTGGAAAAATAAAGTTTTGTCTTATCTTTAATGTCTGCTTTTCTATTTTGACTTTCATACACAACTCTGACTCCAGTCAACATGGAAATCTTATTTTCCGACTCACCCTCGTTTATATATATATAAACACACACACCCACATATATATATATATATAATCAAATTTCTCTACAAGATATATATATATATATATTTTAAATATATTTAAATATATATATATATATATATGATTTCGAGTATTTGCTTGATTATATTTGTGTGAGGTATTTTAAACATATATAAATATAAATATATATATATATATTATATATATATATATATGTATGTATAATTTTTGCATGTATGTATTGTCATTTTAAAAAATAAGATATAACGCAATGAAACGATAAAAATATTAAGTTATACACACATGTAACTCCCTACTATATTTTTAACTGATGATCGTAAACTTTATATAATTATTCAACCAAATGAATACATTTAGTCATTTCTTATTTAATGGAGCAAATAATCAAAATGCGTTTCTGTTAACTGCTACCTTTTGTGTGTTGTCAAATCCTTTTTACCCCGCAATAATTATGTTTATATTTTTAATTTTTCGAATTTTCGATATTTTTTAAACTTAAATAGTCTTACAAGTGCACATATATAAATCATTAACTTCCTTTACAATCACAAAAGCTGCAGAATTTAGGTTATAATTATGCAAGATGTGAATAATAAGTGAGGGTTCCAATAGTATAAATTAAGTTTCCGACAAGGTAAAATAGAGTATAACAGATAATAATAACAATATAATATAACAGAGATATATCAGAGTGAAAGAAATTTGTTATCCTTACATATATAATAATAATAATAATAATAATAATATAACAGAGATATCAGAATGAAAAAAATTTGTTGTCCTTACATTTTGTAAATTCGTTTCTCAACATAGTTACTACTAACAGCTACACATTTGTTCAATCGTTCTATCCATTTCTTCATTCCGTCCATTTAGAAAGATTGTCGTTTGTTGCGTATATATTTGCGCATGGTTACCTGGACTTTGGCATCATGGATTCATTATTATGGCCCCAAACCAAGAGGGAATCCTTGTCAAGAAATTAAAAACTTTAATGTCAGCAACAAAAGTCATGCTCAATATCTTTTCGGATGCAAGAAGTGTGCTCTACACGGAATTTCTGTCTAAAGGATTGATGTTGAATTCCGACAGTTGCTGTGCAACATTACGATCGCTCAAGCTTTACATCCGCAGAACCAGACCAGGACGAAACGTCTTTCTTTTGCATAACGACAATGCAAGACCGCATTGTACTGCAAAAACACAGGACGTCATTTAAAAACTGAAATTCACAGTGGTTCCACAACCTTTTTACAGCCCAGATTTTCCACCGTCATTTGCTCTCAAAATTGATGGAGACGTTGAAAAGTCAATGTTTTTCAACGGATGCCGAAATTCAGACAGCCATGCGCAAATGAATACACTGCCAACCAGAATCTTTCTTCATGGACGAAATGAAGAAATGGATAGAGCGATTGAACAAATGTGCAGCTGTTAGTGGTGACTATGTTGAGAAACGAGTTCACAATACGTAAGAGTAATAAATTTCCTTAATTCTGATACCTCTGTTATTATTTTACCTTGTCGGAAACTTATTTTATGCTATTGGAGACTTTACTTATGAATTACCGCTCGTTTTATATAATTCTACATGTATAAAATTTAAATAAAACAAATCCTTTCTTAACTTTCATTTGATATGCTACTTTCGAATATGTAACTTCGAACTGAACAAAATAAAAAAAAAAATCTGTACCGAGAAATGGATTTAAATGAAAAAAGAATCGAGTAAATAAAAAAATTCCTTTCTCCATACACACTAAGAGAGGAAAATGAATTTTACTAATTTTTTTCTTCAATTGAACGTTGTTTTTCATTTTAAACGTTCTAATTTATTCTTTATAAAATTAAAATATTCAGATAACTACTCACAGTACTATTTTACTGGCCCTTTCTGAACAAAATCCTTATTTAATATTGAAACTGAAACTTGAAAGTCAGATATATATAAGCCTACTATTATTCTTTACTTTCTATCATGTGAGAATTGAAAGTAAATTTAAACTGTGTCCGTCTATTTTGTTCTGCTTCTTCACCAGTTCTGTTTTTCCAAAATAAGAATAACATTACTTCTAGAATCACCTGGACCAAAATTGAATTACTAAGCCTTCCTTTTTCTTAGGGTAATCCTACTTTTTTATATTACCTTCGACGAGTTCTTTTTATTCGAGCTTTAGTCCGAAATATTGGCGAAGCAATTTCAAAAGTTAAGCCTATCTCTAGTTAAGGTGTTCATTGTTTTTAGCTATATTGCCTATACTTCAGAATGACACAATGAATAAATTCTTTCTCGAAGATATCAGTAGTGCTTTAAGATACTACCTCAATTTGAAAGAAGAAATAAAACTTCTTTTTCTCTTTTTTTTCTTTGAAAAATATTTAAATTACTGAACTTATTTTGGGAAGGACATAAGATACAGGAAGGTTATCGTGCCTTAAATCTATGTGAAGCAATTCTTTTGCCAAGCATTAATTTCCAAAGCTCTGACTGTAGTATATAATTTTGTATGAAAATTTACTAGTAAATAGCTTTTATTTAAAGCATATTAAAAATCTTCTAAATACATTTTAATTTACTGGAATAGAAGAATGTAGCGCCAAAGATTAAACCTAGAAATACGTCATGGAATTTCTATAGTTTAAAAGACTTAAGTAAGAAAGTATACATACATTTACTCTAAAGTTCTTTCTGAAACTAAATTATTATTATTTTCATTAAACTTTAAATATTCAAATTAAATACTTTCTTCAACAATACGTATATCCAAATAATTTAAAGGGTTCCGGTGTGTCCATAGGAGCCCATGTTAAATTGCGTAAGTTCATGTACCTTTTTCTCAGAGACTACTTACTTCTCTTGGATGAAACATTTAGAGAAGTTATGCGCACTAGCAAAAAGCTATAACAAAAGGTTTTGTCTTTTTGTTAAAAATTAAATTAATTAGGAATTTTTTTTAAAAAATGTCCAATTTTCCCACCTAAAATGTAGTTTCAAAAATTCTTATCTAAAATAATTTCCTAGATATATCTAATTCCCTTCCATTAAAATGTGTAAACATGTTAAAAGTATGCTCACTGAAAATTTGAAGAGTATATAATGAGTAAAGTCAAAAATTACATTTGGATAAAATAGGTTTTAAAGTACAAATTTGTAATTTGTTGAACATTTACTTTTTTTAGAATTTTCTAGAAGCATATGAAGCATTTGCTTTACCCTCTGCATCTACAAAAGACTCTTCTAAATTTTTTCATTATTTTTTAACAATTTTACCTTTTTTTTTGGATTTTAAGATGCTTTCTTTGGGCTACATGGATCTTACGTGCATCTAATTTTTTTGATGTGTGTCATGAAGCATGACACACTGTTATAACTTGGTTCAATATCACAATCATTAATTGTGCTACATGACTCACATTGAAGCGTGTAATAACCATATTTATGCCTAATTTTAGAGTTTTTAATTCCGCAAATATTGATCTTGGAATCAATGACCATGTGGAGTTATTAACACCATACCGTGTACTCATATACTTTTATATAAACCCTATTCACATACTGCGCAAACACTGTCAAGGTTTTTTTATTGCATTCCAAACCTTCGGGATCATTTTTTGAATAGCAGTGAACATAAATATCATACTTAGGAAAGATGTATATATACGTCCGGGGGAAATTAATGATTTGGCTGAGCAAGACGTTTATATGCGGCGGTGATAGGTTAAAGTCATATTGTAGCTTTAGCGTCAAAGTATAGTATTACTGAATTCAATACATTGTTATTGTATGGAGGGAGGGGGCGCGATGAAAATTATGATTGAATATTGGGTCGCAAATATTGAAAGTTTGAGAAGCACTGATTTAACCCATAATCCTTGGTATTGAAACCTAACAGTGGTTTGTTTGAAGGAAAAGAACTGAAATCCCACAAATATATTACTTTTGTAACAGAAATGAGTTTGTTTCACCGTACTTTTTTAAAAAAGAATTTGGAAAGAAAACAAAAAAAAGGGTTTTATTTTATTTTATTTTTTTGCCATACAAGTTAAATTTGTAAACAATTTCCAAAAACACCTAAGAGAGAGAGAGAAATGCTAGATTGTATGTAAAATTTATAAGACGAATTTAAGAGGGTTATATACTTTGAATTACCTGGATTTAGAAGTTCGGAGTTAAGTTAAAATAATAAGTTTCAGAATTAATTAAATAAGTTTCAAAAGTGAACAAGTACACCGTGCTGGCAATCAGTTTAGGTACACGACTACCCTAAAATTGTTAATTTTACCAAACATTGCCAATGTTTTATGCTTTTAATTTACAGACTATCTTATTAGCTTTATAAAAATACAAAGTTTATTATTTTCCATTCACTAGAACAAAAACTACATGTGTTTTAGCAAAAGCAGATGCCATTGCCTTAAGCAAGATGTCATACTTTAAAATGCGTTTTACTTGAAATGCGTTTTAAAGAAAATGCTCAAACGGGGCCAGCGATTGCTCAAAACATTTGAAAGAAATTAACTGAAGTTTTTTGTGTATGGTTCTGTGTATAGTAGAAGTGTCTTGACCTGCAGATTTATCAATCACTTTTATTCAAATTTTACAGTCCCTTATGTTAATATAATCACTTTTTTACGCAATTTCATGTAGTAACTGACATAAAGTGTTCTACTTTCTTTAAAAATTAAAATATGTCTTATCCTGAAGGTCATTTCAAAAATGAATAACATATAGTAACACATCAGAATTGAAAATTTGAATTTGTTCATAAGCTTTTGGTACAGAACGGGCCAGGTTTACGTTATTTTTTGTCAATTTTTACTCATTATTCCAATTTTATTAATAATAATTTCTTTTTCTATTCCTAATTTTGGCATATTTTTCTTAAAATGTACTAAACAAATCTAAAAACAATAAAAAAATCCCCATATTTTTATTTTTAAAAAAAGTTGTAAATAATCGGGTACCTCAAGTAGAGAAAATTCCACCGTTTTTTGTTTTTTTCAACGACATTTACTGCAAGTCTATGATTCCGTAGCTTATAATACTAAGCTTTAATGCTGCAAATAAGAAATATTTGGTATCTCGTAATTTCTACCACTCTCAAAAATAGTTCATAGACTTTTAATTTAGAATATTTACACTGCGAAGGCTTTCAATACATATTTAAATATAAAAGTTTTGGATAAGTAAGAGCTTGAATATTTACACTGCGAAGGCTTTCAATACATATATAAATATAAAAGTTTTGGATAAGTAAGAGCTTCGAACTCAAAGTTGCTCGATTATTAATTAACTCTCTTAGAAAGACTCATGATCTAAAACAATTTACTCGAAACCAATCAGAAGTTTTAGGTATATTCTGTTAATTGTCGATGATATGATGAACAACTATGCATTGCATTATCAATACTTCTTAATTATAATACTATACGATGATAATTATGATTTTATATACCTGAACTTCATTTTTTATACACTGTGTTGATAATTAATACTTAAGTATCATTATAAATGAAAATGCGAAAGAAACTACTTTCTGTGTTCTACACTACAAGTATTCTTTCGCAAACTATCAGGCACTTAATTAAATTTGCTAAGTATTACATATGAGCTCAGGATCTTGACTATATTGCAACTTATAGAATGAACTATGTGGTTCATAAAGTAGATAAATATCAAACAAATGTGTCTTTCATCAATAAATGATGGCATATAAGCCCACATACAAATATATTTTGTTTAAGACAAAGTTAATAGCTGAAGTAATTTTTAATAAAATTTAATATTACTATTAGTTTTGGAAAGTGGATTTGAAAACAATTTTTAAAAAGTAAATATTGGAAGTTTAGAAATTTGTTTACTTAATAAACACTAACTCATTTTGCTGTAAAAATTGTAGAAATTTAATTTTGCAACAAGCTTCAAGCAATATAATCTGAATACTTCTCAATGAAGAAATACACTGCTGGCCACCGTAAATGAAACACCCTAAAGCAAGCTTGCAAATAACATGAAATTTACAACATGCATTAGCGGAGGTGAGTTATGCAAATGATTAGAATTTCAGCGCAGACACACATCCCGCACACCTGTGGCGCCACCTCAAAGTGCTATTTAAAGCTTGGAGATTTCGTAGATTTCAGGCTCGGCAATTGTGTTTTTCTTTTGGGTTTTGCAAAAAACGATCAGTTATGTCTCGCAGAAAACAGCGATCAGCTTTTGATCAAGTATCCGAGTTCAACAGAGAAAGGATAGTGGCCTACCGAGATTGTGGATTATCTTTCAGGCAAATCGGTGGTCATGTTGGACGAAACCAAACAACTTTAATGCGGATATATGACCATTGGATGAAGGAGGGTACGATGGACCAACGTGGTCGATCGCATCCACCTCAGCGCACCACTTCACGTGAAACAGGCAAATTTTGCGCATGGCAATGACGGATCACTCAGTTACATCACGAACCATAGCACAGCACATTGAGTCTGTGACGAGTCATTCAGTGTCCGCGCGTGCCATTCGACACTATTTACAGCAGAGTGATCTGTCAGCAAGACGTCCATTGCTTGGTCTATCCTTGAAGCAGAACCACAGACGTCTCCGCTGCGAATTGTGCGACGAAAGAATGATGTGGGCGGCAGAATGGAATGAAGTTATCTTTACTGAAGAGACGCGCATCTGTCTGCAACACCACGATGGTCGGATTCGAGACACTGTGGAGAGAGGATGCTGATTAGCTGCGTTATGCAACGCCACACTGATCCTGCACCGGGTATTATGGTATGGGGCGGTATTGTGTATTACTCTGGTACTCCTCTAGTACGCATTGCTGGTACTTTAAACAAGCAGCATTACATCTCCAAGGTGTTGGAGCCATTTGTCCTTCCTTACCTTCCGGGCATGGCCACAGCCATATTTCAACAGGATAATGCGCAACCGCACGAAGCACGCATTGTCCAAAGGTTCTTCGTCAATCACCAGATTGAATTGCTTACCTGGCCGGATCGCTCTCTGGATCTTTCACCTATAGAAAACATGTAGTCCATGGTTGCTCAACGATTGACCCAGATTATACCCCCCAGCTGCCACACCAGATCAAATTTGGCAACAAGTGGAAGCTTCTTGGTCGGCTGTACACCAAGAACACATCCAAAATCTCTTTGAATCAATGCCGAGGCGTGTGGCAACATTGTGATCTCCAACAATAGCGGCTACTCTGGCTACTGATTCTGGCAGGAACCACACTTCTCAGAAGTCTATAAATTTAATCATTTGATACTTGGTCAACATGTTATCTACAGAATAAATTTTGTTGTGACATCTCTTGTCTTTCTTGGTGTTGCCTTTACGGTGTCCACAGCAATGTATATATTTAAGTCTCTGTCAACCATTTTGCATCTGTTTACGAAGGCTCTATCTCAACTGCAATGCCAAGCAGAACAATTTTCTAGAGCAGCTTTCTTAAAAGACTTAAATGCACCACTTTCGGCAATCAAACCCCTTCCCTCGCATCTCAGTCTATATACATCGAAAAACGCATAAGTTCTCTTGAAGATCTTGCCTCAATGGACAAATATGTCGTTCTGCTGTGGATCCCAGGCCATTGTAGAATCCTTGGTAATGAGAGGGTGGGTTCTCTTGCTAAAAAGAACATCAACCAATTTTTTTTGTAAAGACATCTCATTTCACACGATGAAACTGATGATCCGAGATTTTTGCAGGATTCTGGAACACTTTATCTGATAATTTCCGTGAAATGCATGTTCTGAAACCTGGAAGAAGACATGGATTTATGCTACCTCCCTGTCTTCAGTTCAGTTGTTTCTTCAACTGTTTATTGTCGTTACTGAGAAGTTAGAGCCCTTATGGGCAAAATATGTCACTAAGTGAGTTTCTTCGATTCTCTCTCACGGAAATCTTTTTTTTTGTATTTCTTGTGGTATTTAATTTAAATGTTTTTTGCAGTCTATCGTAGGGGAATTGAAAAAGACCCTTAAAATAAACTCCAAACAAAGCAATTATCTAAAAGCGTGATAAATTCATGGTGCCAAAAAAAAATGTCCCTCATTTTTTAATTCTGCAATTTAAGGCATAAGACTAGTTGCGACATCTTTTTTTAAAAAATGGTGATATGGAGATATTTTTGTGGTTTTTAGATTTATTTAGTACATTTTAAGAAAAATAGGCTAATATTAAGAAAAGAGAAAAAAAATGATCACTACTAAAAGAGTGGAAATTAGGTAAAAATTTACAAAAAATCATAAACTGGCCCACTTTGTACCAAAAATTTATGAACAAATTCTCAATGTTTCAAATTTGATCTATTACTTTTCTATTCCTTTTTAGATTGACTTTCAGAATAAAAGATGTTGGGTTGAAGCGAGCGAACTATTTTTTCTGGTGTAAGAATATCTGTGTGATGCGCCCACGCGTTCCTTTTTCCCGCTTAATCCAACGCACTTCTACAGGGACCACACGATCTAAACGCTATGTGCTATGAACTTTATTTATGCTGTGTGCAGTATTCTTAATCGTTTTATTTAATTGTCCGTAATAAAGTGTGCTGTCCAGAAGAGGTCTGAAGAATTATATTTTACAAAAAGAACAACAAAAGATACATTATTTTTTACGAAAACTAGACCACTTTATCTTAGTTTTTATATGAAATTGCTTAAAAAACAGTAATTATATTCACATAAAGGACTGTAAATTTTGTAATTAAACAAGTATTGATAAATAAATATGGAGGTTAAAACTCTTCTACTGCTATATGGAAAATAAACAAAAAAATTCAGCAAATTATTTAATTTCTTTTTTTAGAAATCGCTGTCCCTGTTTGAGCTTTTCGGGGGAAAAAATACACATCTTGAGTAAAACGCATTTAAAAGTTTGACATCTTTTGTAAAGTTTTGCATCTGCTTTTACTAAAACACTCGTAGTTTTGGTTGTAGTGAATGGAAAATAAAAGGCTTAGTAGTTTTGTAAAGCTAATAAGATGATCTATAAAATAAAATCATAAAAAAAATGTAATCTCAATTTTTGAAAAAATCATGATTTTAGGGTAGTTGGATACCTTTATCGGAGAAGAATAAAAATCAAAGAATAAGAGATATTTTCCCAAATATTAAAATTTACAAGAGAGGTTACAAAATTATAAGTATATAATAAAGTTCTAAAGTTACAAAAATTACATGAATTTTTTTTAAATTTATAGCACTGGAACTTATAATACACTCTGTAATGTATGTCATGCATATTAGCTTTAATATACACTGCTGGCCACCGTAAATGCAACACCCTGAAGGAAGCACGCAAATAACATGACATTTACAACATGCATTAGCTGAGGTGAAAATGATTAGAATTTGAGCTCAAACACACATCACGCACGCCTGTGGCGCCACCTCAAAGCCTATTTAAGGCTTGGAGAATTCGACAATTTCAAGTTCGGAAATTGTGTTTTTCTTGTGTTTTTTTCAAAAAACGATCAGCTATGTCTCGTAGATAACAGCAATCAGCTTTTGATCAAGTATCCGAGTTCGACAGAGGAAGGATAGTGGCCTACCGTGATTGTGGATTATCTTTCAGGGAAATCGGTGGTCGTGTTGGACGAAATCAAACAACTTTATTGCGGATATGTGACCGTTGGATGCAGGAGGGTACGACGGACGGACGTGGTCGATCGCATCCACCTCAGTGCACCACTTCACTTGAGGACAGGCGAATTTTGCGTAAAGCAGTGACGGATCACTCAGTCACATCACGAACAATAGCACAGCCCATTAAATCTGTAACGCATCATTTATTGTCTGCGCGTACCATTCGACGCCGCTTACAACAGATTTGTCTGTCCGCAAGACGTCCATTTCTTGGTCTACCCTCGAAGCAGAACCACAGAAGTCTCCGCCGCCAATGATGCGATTAAAGAAGGATGTAGGCGGCAGAATGGGATGAAGTTGTCTTTACTGACGAGTCACGCATCTGTATGCAACACCACGATCACCGGATTCGAGTCTGGAGACACCGTGGAGAGCGGATGCTGAACAGCTGCGTTATGCACCACCACACTGGTCCTGTACCGGGTGTTAAGGTATGGGGTGGTAATGGATATCACTCTCGCACTCCTCTAGTATGCATTGCCGGTACTTTAAACAGCCAGCGCTTCATCTCCGAGAAGTTAGAGCCAGTTGTCCTTCCTTACATCCAAGACTTGGTCACAGCCATATTTCAACAGGATAATGCGCGACCACACGCTGCACGCACTGTCCAAATGTTCTTCGTCAATCACCAGATTCCGCAGGGACTGGGTTCGAATCCCGGAGAAGGCATGGATGCTTTTGTTGTAATCCTTTCTTCTGTCTGTGTTGTATGCCCCCGTGTTATACATTGCGTGGTGCACGGGGTTTATAAATGTTAAAAAAAAATAACCAGATTGAATTTCTTCCCTGGCCGGCTCGCTCACCGCATTTTTCGCCGATAGAAAACAGGTGGTCCATGGTTGCTCAACGAATAACCCAGATTACACCCTCAGCTGCCACACCCGATCAACTTTGGCAACGTACGCAAGCTGCTTGGTCTGCTGTACCCCAAGGACACATCCAAAGTCTCTTTGAATCAATGCCGAGTCGTGTGGCAGCTGTGATCTCCAATAATGGCGCCTACTCCGGCTATTGACTGGCAAGAACCACACTTCACAGAAGTCTATAAATTTAATCATTTGATACTTGGTCAACATGTTATCTGCAAAATAAATTTTGTTGTTCTACCTCTTGTCTTTCTTGGTTTTGCATTCACGGTGGCCAGCAGGGTATTTAAGTCTCTGTCAATCATTTTGCATCTGTTTACGAAGGCTCTATCTCAACTGCAGTGCCAAGCAGAACAATTTTCTAGAGCAGCTATCTTATAAGACTTAAATGCAGCACTTTTGGAAATCAAACCCCTCCCTCGCATCTCAGTCTATATACATCGAAAAACGCATAAGTTCTCTTGAAGACCTTGCCTCAATGGACAAATATGTCGTTCTGCTGTGGATCCCAGGCCATTGTAGAATCCTTGGTAATGAGAGGGTGGGTTCTCTTGCTAAAAAAGAACAACATCAACCAATTTTTTTTGTAAAGACATCTCATTTCACACGATGAAACTGATGATCCGATATTTTTGCAGGATTCTGGAACACTTTATCTGATAATTTCTGTGAAATGCATATTCTGAAACCTGGGAGAAGACATGGATTTATGCCACCTCCCTGTCTTCAGTTCACTTGTTTCTTCAACTGTATATTGTCGTTACTGAGAAGCTAGGACCCTTATGGGCTAAATATGTCACTAAGTGAGTTTCTTCAATTCTCTCTCACGGAAATCTTTTTTTTTTTTTTTTTGTATTTCTTGTGGTCCTTTAATTTAATTGTTTATTGCAGCCTATTGTAGGGGAATTGAAAAAGACCTTAAAAATAAACTACAAACAATGCAATCATCTGAAAGCGTGATAAATTCATGGTGCCAAAAAAAAAAATTTCCCGCATTTTTTAATTGTGCAACTTAAGGTATAAGCCTACTTACGACAACTTTTTTTAAAAAAAAATGGTGATATGGAGATATTTTTGTGGTTTTTAGATTAGTACATTTTAAGAAAAGTAGGCTAAATTTAAGAAAAGAGAAATAAATGATTACTACTAAAGGGGGGGGAGAATAGGTAAAAATTTACAAAAAATTACATAAACTGGCCCCCTTTGTACAAAAAAATTATGAACAAATTCTCAATGTTTCAAATTTGATCTATTACTTTTCTATTCCTTTTTAGAATGACTTTCAGAATAAAAGATATTTTATTTTTTACGAAAATTAGAGCACTTTATCTTAATTTTTATATGAAATTGCTTAAAAAACTAATTATATTCACATAAAGGACTGTAAATTTTGTAATAAAAGATGGATTGATAAGTAAATATGGAGGTTAAAACTCTTCTACTGTTATACGGAATATACACAAAAAATTTCAGAAAATTATTTAATTTTTTTTTTCTAGAAATCGCTTACCCTGTTTAAGCTTTTCGGAGGGGGGGGGAACACATCTCGAGTAAAACGCATTTAAAAGTTTGACATCTTGTGTAAAGTTGTGGCATCTGCTTTTACTAAAACACTAGTAGTTTTTGTTCTAGTGAATGGAAAATAAAAAGCTTAGTAGTTTCGTAAAGCTAATAAGATGACCTATAAAATAAAATCATAAAACATTTATTTTAATTTTTGAAAAAATTATGATTTGAGGGTAGTCGGATACCTTAATCGGAGAAGAATAAAAATCACACAAGGAATAAAAGAAATTTTCCCAAATAATGAAATTTACAAGAGAGATGTCAAAATTATAAGTAAATTATACAAATGTAAAATTACGAAAAATACAATATTTTTTTTTAATTTATAGCATTGGAATTTTTAATACTCTCTGTAATGTATGTAATGTATATTAGCTTTAAAAAATTGCCTTTTTTTAATATCGCATTACATCATATTTATAAAATCTAATTGGCAGGTACTATAAAATCTGCAAAACAATGAAAAATTAAATATATTTTGTAATGAAAAATTTTAAAGGTTAAGCACATTACTTTCCATTAATTTTCAGAAAACAAAAATCAAAACTTAGAGGAACATTGCAAGCTGTAAAAAAGATATCTTGTTATCATCTCATGCGCTTTAGTAGAACACAAACGAAAAGTTCTATATTTTTTTTTGTAAAATACGCATATGGACATTAAAATTGAAATCAAAAATAGAATCAAGATGGCTAACAGATGCTATCATTTATTGCAAAATCAGTTTCAATCTAAATACAAAAGTAGCAAAACAAAAATGCAGTTGTACAAAACTCTAGTAAAACTAATCGTTTCATACGGCAGCGAATGCTGGACAACTAACAAATAAGACGAAGAGAAACTTGATGGTTTTCGAGATAAAATCTTACGAAAAGTTTTGGTGCATTCAGAGAAGACGGAATCTGGAGAATACGATACAACCTTGAACTTCAATCTAAATACAGAGAAACATGTAATAACCCTCCTTCCCTTCTACCTTGTGACCCAGTTACAAGTGTGGAAGGAAGTGAAGGATTATTCGACATGACAATTTCCAATTATTTTATTTAGCACTTTAATCGACCCAAACACAATTCAACTTAACTCAATAATTAGTAAGCTCCAGTCATTCAACAGAGAGAGGGGACGAGAGTTGCGTTTTGGGAAAATTCATTTAATAAACGATTTTATAATAATAGTCCCTCTATCTCTATGCTACTTTATACGGTAGATATGTAACTATATATATAATGGCCGCCTAACCTTTTAAATACTTTAAACATCAAACGCAATATGAAGGTGACAATATACCTGAACTTAGGCAGTCTTCTAATTAATTTAATCTATCAGTAACAACTTCCTGTCTTTAATATTTTATAAGGTCTTTCTAACCTTTTACTGTAATCTTCACCTTGTATCTCTCTTGTCACCTTTAGTTAATAACCTTCTAACTTTCTATTATATATCCTTCATTACTTTCTAACTCACTAACTCTTTATAATTCTCGAACTAGAACTATATATAATAAACTTAATTTGCATACCACGTCTTCTTCTTAGGAGAAGATTGGTGAATTTTGCTAGCCCCAAAGAATTTGCAAGAGGATTAGTTGAAGGACGCGTATAGATCCGTCACAACCCAACATAGTCAAATTCATCACGGCTTCCCAAATAAGGAGGCTGGGACATGTATTTCGATACATCGATGAAAATCCTGTTAAGAAAGTAACTTTCCAAACTCCAGAGGGAAAAAGGAAAGGAGGAAGATCGAGAACAAGGTGGATGGATAAAGTAGAAAAGTGATTGACGGACATGGGATTTAATCGATGGAAGAACATCACATTAAATAGATCAAGATGATGTAAGCTGACTGAGGCAATCTTGGCCGGAAACCCATTGTAGTGATTGGAAAGAAGACGACATAAGGTCACAAACTTTGATCAATTGTGCATTAATTGGAACAGGTTTCCTGATGCTCAGGCCATTTACAGGTGGTTATTTGTGTTAACAACTTGAAAATCCAGAAATTAGTTGTACCAGCCAAGTGCTAGCAACACACATCATAGGTGAAAAATTTTAAAATTGTGATTTTAAAATTAATGAAGTTTGTTTGAAGTATGCTTTTCATGGCCTTATGAATGGCTGTTTGAAGTTTAAAAAGGAGAAGAAGCAAGAGTTTATTCATGAGAAATTGTCAATCCATAAGCCTAAGATGTAATGTAAAGGAAAAATAGTAGTAAAAAAATGTTGTTCCTGCTTAATATAACTAAAACATATGTATATTAACCCCTTGCTTTCCATGTAACCACTAGTGGATACAATCTATGAATAGGGCGAAATCGCATTGTAACCTCATGTGGATACATGGCTTAGTAAGGTGTACAAGCAGTGTAACCAGCACAGAAAGCATTATAAGGTAGATTTCCTTTTATTACAAAATGTCTGAGTTACAAAAATTTGAAAAAATACGAAGATTATTCAAACTACAAATCTTTGTGAAAATGCTCGTAATGCTCCTTGGAACAAAAAGCTTTACCACATTCGTTACATAAGTGTATTGCCATTTTTGTTCCGATTCTTCATCACAAATAAACAAATCTGCATCACTTGCTGCTGTATTCATCGGTTTCTATCAAATATCCTCATTCAAAATCACTTTCGTTGAAATGTAATTATAATGTCATGTTGGCATGAAAAAGTAAAAATAAATAACAAAAATAGTTATACAAATTTCAGAAAGCAAAAAAAAAAAAAAAAAAAAAACGAACGAACATGTGTGTGTTTTAGTCAGCGTCAAAAGGGGAAATGAAATATGCGTCGTAACGCCAAAGTCATTATGTCTCAAAAATCTGGGATTTAGATTTCTGGAGATACTAGACAGTGCGGTCTGGTGCGCAAAGGATTAACATTGTTTCCTGAACTGTTTGAATCTCAATTATTTCTAAGAGATTATATTTCTACAATATGCATACGAAAAGATCACATTGCTCTAGAACTATTAAGAAATTACCCTTTATTAAAGTTAATTTAGTATATAGTAATGCGAATAACACCTTAACATACATAAGGTTGTTTTTAGTGATTATTTTCGTTATTATAATTGTCTAAAATATATTTTATTATTAAAATGCCCACAGACTCTTAAACTTTAATTTTAAAAAAGTACCAAAAAAATTTCAATTCTTTACAAATATTTCAAATAGTTTTGGAACTACTTTTAACGCTATTCATGTAAAAATCATTCATATGCATAAAAATAAAATCAATAATGTGGAAATAACTATAAGAAAGGCATCATCATCCATATTTTAAGAATTTTGAATAAAAAAATTCATTTGAACTCTTTAAATTGGAATAAATTGTCCATTTTTCTCTTCAACTAATAAGAATCTTCTTTACTCACCCAGAACTGAGCAAATTATCTGAAAACTGAAAGAAAAAAATAAGACTTTATTCAAAAACTTAATTCTTACAGATTACTATTGAAAACCCATCAGTGGCTACCACGTTATTTGAGTTGGAAGAACTGATGTTTCAAACCGTTTTCTTTTCATAGAAAACATCTTTTCCAACTCATCCTGAAAAAAGCCCTTAGGTTTTCTATCTGATCGTTATCCAGTATTCGGAAGGATTGGTCAATACTTTTTATTCCATATATCCCGTTTTTCTCTTTTTTTAATTTTTATTTTCGCTTTAGGGTTAGGATGTAAAAAAATTCCAAGGACAAAAGTGTTCATCTTACTACATCCGCTTTTTGCGTTATCGATTTTTTTTTTCTTGTGCTTCAGGTACTATTCCAGGAAAAAAGATAGAAGAAAGTAATGTAATATATTCCTGGATATCTATTTAAAAGAAGTTTGACGCAATAGGGAGATGCTATATTGATGGCGAGTGACAATGCAATCCTTCAAGACTGCGAATATCTTTGCAGTTGAGAAAGTTACCACAAGTTACTTGTTAAAAACTGGAATGTTTTTCGTTCTCAATTAGTAGAATTTGTAAGTGCCTTCTATCAGAAAGAATTCTAAGAGAAGGTAGTAGTAATAAAAAAGAATGATATTTTAGGAAAGAATATACACAATTTTAAGAAAAATTAGGTAAACTGAAAAAATATATTAACCCCTTAAGTATCACCGGCGTATGTATTCGTTTTTATCAGCCGGGGCATTGAATGTCCAGGACGTATATATCCGTCCTTCCAAAATAAGATTTTTTTCTTCGTGCTGATATCAGTAATACTACAATAAAATTACCTTGGCAGTATTTTCGAAGAATTTGCTTATTTCAGGGAAAATTTGCCTGGCCGTACCTTTCCTTTCCTCTCCAATAGACCGTGCTGGTGGGAAAATTGATGGTATTGGAGAGTGAACAGTGTTATTGTTAATCAGCTGTTAAGGGGTTAAAGAAATCGCAACACAAAGCTTAGTTAAAATATATTGTTTACTAATTTTTTTTTATTTTAACTAAATGTAAATATGGTAAACAAAAGTTTTCTTAATTTGAAAAGATGCTTATGTTTCTACAATATAGGTTGTACATATCACTACACATTGGAATAGCATTACATATGTTTCTCTGTCTAATACTTCAAAATTGGGGAAATAACTGTTTTGAATCAGCCGATACTTTTCAGTTCACCCAATTTACCTAACAAACGGTATCCCTGACATACAAATAATAGTTTGAGTTTGAAAATTATATTTCGGTGGCAACTAAAGCTATAAATTTCAAAATTGGCTTTTTAAGGAAAATACTGGTTTTTACA
Source organism: Trichonephila clavata (assembly GCA_019973975.1). NCBI lineage: Eukaryota > Metazoa > Arthropoda > Arachnida > Araneae > Nephilidae > Trichonephila > Trichonephila clavata. The sequence goes on from BMAO01004619.1 coordinate 39,600, forward strand.
TGCATATATGGTACTTTATAAAAAGTTTGGTTTTTAAACACATTAACCTTATAGAGTATTACTTCGGAGAAAATTATTTTACTATTTATATTAAGGATTTTATAATAACGCCTTGGGTGCATTCGGCAAAATTATATCCTAGTACAGGTTCGCATTGTCAGAGCTCAGGTGCTTCCCTCTAGGGAGGAAACTGGGAGTCTCAAAATTACCTGCGATGATTACCTACCACTTATATGGTGCTGCACTAATAAGAGATATAAGCTTCAGGGGAATGGACTATATCTCCTATGGTAAAACATTAATTTGAGCCCATTAGAAGTTAAACAAGACTAGAAAGAACCTATATTCTAACTTTTGAGAGTCTGTTTTAGGTTAGAAAATGCAGAGCATCATTTCCACAAAATGTAGTAAAATTCTGTACAGTGTAATACAGTGTTTCTTATATAAAATAGGAATCACGTGACTTGCAGCTGGGGTTGCCAAATTTTTAGAATATCTTAATATAACTTTTTGCATAAAATAACTTATTCGCCTTTAATAATAATAATAACAATTAAATTGCTTATTTAGGTTCTTATTGAAGAAAGCCATCGGATTGAATGAGACTCTGTACTAGCATCCCGATAGTAATCATCCATTATGATCGAGTAACCCTTCCAATGACTTCCATTGTAGAAATTATGAGCAGATTATAGTTTATGTAAGATTTACCGTGTAGCTACATTATATAATACACTTTTTTAAATTACTTTCATACTTAATTAAGATGCTTACATAGTTACAGTCAAAGTAAAAACTTCTTGCGGATGCTTATTAAGGCAAAACAATGATATACTACAAATATAAAACACATATAGAAGCGCAATGCTTATGGAAACGCACAAAATTTTTGACCACCAGCAAATGGGAGAATTTGGAGGAAACGTAAGATATATATATATAGCACTGTTCGGGTACTTTTAGTTTGGAGGATTGTACATCAAAATCTATATAAATAAAAACAAATGTCTGTAAGTGTCTTTATGTTTCTTATTCCTTCGTAAATGGTCCATCCAATTTCAACGAAAAAAATTTGGGGAACGGTTAGACACATGCCCTCAAAGGTTTCTAAATTAGAAAAATTGACCCCTAAGGGGCATTGCGAAGGCTTAAGGGGTATTACAAATATATATATTCCGATTCTTGAGCTATTAGACCTACAAACTTGAAATTTAGTGGGCATGTTCCTTTCAATGATTAGAGGTCAACTGCAAAAGGGGTTGGCGAAAAATGAGCCTTACGTTGCGGGGGCTTCCACGGTGTTATTGATAAATTTTCCCATTTTTGAACTATTAGACCTAAATGCTTGAAATCTGGTAGGCCTGTTTATTTTTAAAGTTGAAATTCAATACACAAGGTGTTTTACAAAAATTGAGTGAATATTGAAGTCGCACTGTACAGCTACACGAGGGCTTTTGGAAACAGACCTCGTAATTTTGAACCATGGTCAAGTGGCGAGAATGACAACTAAGCTGACATCCCCTCTCCTAACTACCACACCACACGGAGGACGTTTGAGATCGCGACAGATTTAACGGGGATTGCTTCCCCACACGGCGGGTCTTCAATGATACTGGGCTCGAACTCATGACACGCCAGCCACGAGTCCGAAACCTTGACTACTTGACTACTGCGGCCTTACAAATATTGAACCCCAAAGGACGTCGTGACGGCTTAAGGATCTTTATATATAAATATTCCCATTTTTGAGCTATTTGATCTACATGTTATAAATTTAGTAACTCCGTTCCTTTCATGGAGTAGAGATACGCTACAAAAAGAGTTTCGAGAATAGACCTGAAAGGTCGTTCAGAGGGCGTAATGGGCGTTGCAATTAATTTGAATTTTTGGCCGTACAGACTTGAAATTTTGTTGGCTTTTTTTTCTGAATGTAGATCTGCTAAAAAGATTTACGGAAATTGGCTTCTAGTGTGGAAAGGGGGGGGGAGAAGGGAGGAGTAGCTGGAGGTTATTTATAAAAAACATTTTCGTTATCGAACTACAATTTACCGTCAGGAAATTTAGTTTGTGCATGTTACTTTTATTCAATTGAAATTCCCTAAGAAAGGATTTTACGAATATCCACTCCATGAGGGAGAGGAAATCTTTTGTGATATTTTGATAAAAAAATACCTGTTTTCGAACTAATAGACATACAGTAATGAAATTTTTTATAAATGTCTCTCTTGTTGAATTGAACGGATTTGTTGCACGGGTCTTTCACAAAGCGACTTTTAAAAGTGGTTATTGGAATTTATTGATAAAAAATTCCGTTTTTGATCTATTAGATTTAGATTTGAAGTTTTGCAAGCATGTTTATTTCATTGGGTAGAAATCCACTAAAAATGGGTTTTGTGGAAATCTACTTAGGGGGAAGTTACCAGAGAGTAAAATATAATTCTACTTCAATTCTAGAAATTATTAATTAGAATTTATTGATTTTATTTTAAATTATTATTATTATTTAAATCAAGAGTTATAAGTATATTTTTCAATACAATCGAATTCTTAATGCTAAGATATCAATAATTCATGTATATAAACATATAAAAATATTAAAAACTATAAACATTTCATTAGTGTGTTTGTGTGTTGTCAACTGCTATTGAAAACCCCTTTGTCAACATTCCTGAGCATGTCTGATGATACACACCTTGTTGTCAGAGCCAGACTGGATATAGACGTAAGAAGCAGACGATGCCCTGGCCCATGAAAGGACAAACCAGCATGTCCATTAGGTCAGCGTAATTTTGAACCATGGTCAAGTGACGCGGACGACACCTGAGCTTGCACCCCCTCTCCTAACTACCACACCACGGGAAGACGTTTGAGCTCCTGACAGATTTAACGTGCATCCTTCCCCTACACGGCGGATCTTTAGTGGTACTGGAATAGAACTCATGACACGCTAGCCATGATCCAATGCCTAGACCACTTGGCCACCGTGGCCATATATATATATATAGAGAGAGAGAGAGAGAATAAAAAGAGCTATAAATTCAAATGAAACATAATTTCCGAAGCAAAAAAATGAATTCTACCTGAATTCGTATCCTTAAATATAAATAAAATTTTGAAGTAAGTTAAAAAAATACAAAAATAATAGCGTTTATTAGATAGTTGATACAATATAATATCCAATAAACTCTTACATATTAGATGAAGATGAGAAATAAAAACTATTGAACAAAAATTTTGATAATCATAAAATTTCTTAAACATAATTTTCTTTGAGAAAAGAAGAAAAAATTCGCTTTTCCCTAGAAAATAAAGGCTTTTCGTAATTAATTTATGATTTTTTTGATAGTTTGATATTAAAAACATTCTTTTGTTTCGATCATTTTTAAAAGAGAATTTAAAATAAAAATTTAATAAAAAACATTGCTTGTGAAGAAATTCCAGTAAGTTATCGATCGGAAGATTGTAAAATTTAATTTGAAATAGCTGGAGCTTAGTTTTAAGAAATGTTAATACTCGTTTAATCAACATGCATCTAAAAGTTATTTTAACTTATATTGTATCAGAACATTTTTTTTTTGTAACTGTTAAATCCCCATCAAAAATATCTTTAAAAGAGAAAACTTCTTATTGAATAATAAATTATTAATGCTATGAAATTGAATTAATTTCAAATACAAAAATGGAGACAAATCCTCCAGTTTTTAAATTTATTTTACATATTTATGTATTTTTTATTTTTTGAGTTCCAGAAATATCTTTCAGAAAATTGTTTATTAAAGAAACAGATAATGCCCCTTTTTGAGAAAGAAAGACTTATTTATAAGTTTGTTCTAATAAAATACATATACATTAACTCTCTTTAATTATAATAAAATAAAACAAACGTAAAAGGAGGGTTCAATTTTTTTTAATTCACCCTGTTCAATATTTTTCTCCGTTAACATTCCAGTGATTTAATTCAGAAAAAAAATATTCTTTCGCTTAATAAAATGCAGCATAAAAAGTCCATTAAATGCAAATCTTCATTCACTTTTAAGTTTCATGTTTATTCAGAATAAATTGATACATTTTTGATTAATGATGTTATCAGATGTAATAATTAGTTACCTAAATAATTCCACCTCTAATGTAAATCATAATTAACGAAGAACCAAACAATGGCTTAGGAGGAGTTAAGAATTAAACTTTTCTTATTTAATTCATCAATTGAAACATTCTTAGTTTCAGAGTTATTGAGAGCGTAAGTTTTAAATCAAAATAAAAAAAAATTTAAACAGTCTAAGATATTAGGAGGAAATATATATATAGTTTAATATTTTGAACAAAGTTAAACAGTAAACGGTGAAATATCCTGAACACAGATTTTAAGCATGCAAAAGTTACAATAACGGATGCCGATATTTTCCCTGTACAAATTAATATCAAGAGCGAAGGATACCTCAAAGAAAATTTTTTCTCTCGAATCTATTTAAGAACATTGTTATCAGAGTCGTCTTAAGGCATGGGCCAACTGGGTCCGGGTCCAGGGCTTCGCCTTTGGTGGGGGCCTCATTTCATTCTCGACTCTGTCTTAAAGTATCCGACTGGTTGCGACAACTTTTTTTTAAAAAAATAAAGATATGTGGATTTTTTTGTTGTTTGTAGATTTTTTTTAGTACATTTGAAGAAAAATATGCTAAAATTTAGAAGAGAAAAATTAATTATTATAACTAAATTGGATAAAAATGAGCAAAAATTGACAAAAACGCGGTCCATTCTGTACCAAAGGTTTATAAACAAATTTTCAATTTTTCAATTCTGATGTGTTGCTATGTTATTCATTGTCAAAATGACCTTCGGGATAAGAGATATTTTAATTTTTACAAAAACTAGAGCACTTTATCTCAGTTACTACATGAAATAGCTTAAAAAAGCAGTGATTATATTCACATAAGGGACTGTAAATTTTGTAATAAAACAGTGAATGATAAATCTGAAGGTTAAAACACTTCTACTCTACTACAGAACTTACACAAAAAATTTCAGTTAATTTTTTCAAAACTTTTTTAGCAATCGCGGCGCTGACCCCCATTTGATTATTTTCAAAAAATCACATTTCGAGTAAAACTCGTTTTAAAGTGTGACATCTTGCTGAAAGTAATGGCATCTGCTTGTACAAAAACACTTGTAGTTTTTGTTCTCGTGAACGGAAAATGTAAACTTGGTATTTCTATAAAGCTAATAAGATGGCCCATAAAATAAAATCATAAAAAAATTTGTCAATTTTTGGCAAAATTCACAATTTTAGGGTAGTCGGATACCTTACTAAGATCATGATCCGGATAATTTTAATGTGGTCAAGTATTATTCTCGTACACATTCCCTAAAAAAACATCGAATTTCAAACAGCATGTCTACTGACGAAAGTGGTAATTCTGAATTATTATGCGATGACCATTGTCCATGTCTAGGCTTAGGCCTATTACCATAAACAATCATTCAACTCATTTATTTGAAATGCGACCATCGGTCGAGCCGGTTTATGCCTAGGTTTCTGAGATAGTGAGTCGTGCACATTTATTTGTTTCAAATGACCGTTTGACCGAGTATTTGATACCGTCTACATTTAAAGATTTCCTGTAGAATCTACTTTTTCATAGGGGCCCAGGGCCTCAAAATATTTTAAGATTTCTCTCGGACCAGGGCCTCAATTTGTCTTAAGACGTCAATGGCTGTTATATACAAACTAAAATTGCAATTATTTCAAACTATTAGCATACTTTCATTAAAAGTTCCTAGAAACGTAATGAGATGATCTATTCGCATTTCTGACTTATGATCCTGGGAGATTCTATTTAGCTGTTGTATGATCATAAAATCTCATTTTTTGGAGGATCCATGATTTAGGATAATGCATGCAAGTTGTTATTTAAAGTCAAATGAAGAGAGAGAGGGAGTCGATTGCCATCAGGCTGATACTGAAGTTGGAGTGTTAGAGTTATAGTAATTAAAGTGTGGGAATTCCATTAAGGAGATATCCCAACCGAGGATGATTAGCAGCACTGCGCAATTAGATCTCAAACATAAGTGATCTAATTAATTGTTATATATCTCTAGGTTAGTAATTAAGTTTACTGCTCCCTTCATATTGGTTAAAGTTTGATAGTAAATTGATACTTAAAAATGTCTCTTAATGTGTAATTTCTGTCGTAGAGAAAAATTAACAATATATATGCATATGTGTGTTTGTGTTGTGTTTGTGCGCGTGTGTGTGCGTGTGCGTGTGTGTGTGTTAAATTAATATAATTTAGTGATTAGACTAAATACACTCACTTCTAAAAGTTAAGCACGAAGATGTAACACGAAAAAAAATCAACAAATACTGCTTTGATTGACACAATATTTGGCAGTAAAGTAGCATATATATTTATACATAAAACAAAAACAATAATGGACTAAATTCATGTGACGTCATAATCAAATGATAATTTTAAACCACGTGTTTTTAGCCAATCAAGTTCAAAAACACATGTGACGTCATAGTCACGATAAATGCAATTATCTATTTTCAGCAAATCAGTTCATGCACTTCGTTGTTGCCAAATTACGCTTTTTACAGAAACTTTTTTTTAAAAAAATTAATATTTGTCACTTGTTTTTTTCTTTAATTTTAAAATCTTTTTGCAGAAATTTCTTTTAATAACTCTTGAGCATCTTTACCCAATTTTGCATTTTGAAATTTTACCCAAGTTTTACTAATAGAATAAAAAGTACAAGCTAGTTTATTGTCCATTTTGAATTCAATGTAGAACACGTGTTTATATTATCATGTGGCCTTCATGAATTTAGTCCATTATATACAGAATTAAAAACAATTTTAATTTTTTTGTAAGTTATCAGATAATGTCATACTGGAGACTTAAACAGAATTATGTATAAAGTGAAAATAAACAGCATAAAATGAAAAAAAAAACTTTAATAGGGTATGTGATCACTCCCCCTCATCTGTATGCAAAGTTTACACCTTCTGACCATGCTTTCAATTAGGTGGTTAACCACCGCAGAACTAAGCAATCGCCATTCTTCTTGTAGAGCAGTTTCCAGCTCAATAAGAGTGTCTGGAGGTGGGAAACGTGAAGATACAGCACGGCCGAGAGCATCCCAAGGGTTTTCAATGGGATTAAGGTCGGGCGAATATGCCATACGCGCAATCCCTTCACTCGTCAGGTAGTCATTGACGATGTCAGCTCTATGAGGACGTGCGTTATCATCCATTAAATCAAAAGTAGGGCCAACTGCTGCAGCGTACAATCTCACAATGGGTTCTAGGACTTCATCTCGATACCGGACAGCCGTCACAGTGCCCCGTTTAAGGATGTGCAGGTCGGTGCGGTATCCTAATGAAATCCCTGCCCACACCATAATGCTTCCGCCTCGGAATGCGTGATGTTCGATGATGTTTTGGGGCTGATCATGTGTTCATTGTTTACGCCATATCCTTATACGCTTGTCTTCTGGCTCCAGAGCAAATCTTGACCCATCAGTAAACATGACATTGCCCCAGTCAGACACAGTCCAATTGCCATATTCCCGGCACCACTTTAATCGTGCCCCTCTTGATTGGACGGATAGAGGAGCACAAACTCGAGGTACCCGGGCATACAGTCCATTCATATGTAATCTTCGGCGTACAGTAACGGCAGATATAGCCTTACCAATGGACGCTGTAACCGTAAATGTCACACTTTTTCAGGTCGCTCTGCGATTCCGCTTGGCTACAATAGCAATATATCGATCTTCCGCGGGAGCGACCACCTACAGGCCTTCGGACAAGTGTCTGTGTGGTTTGGAATTGTTCCCATAAACGTGAAATTACAGAATGATGAACGCTGAAGAAAAGAGCAACATCTGTGATCGATTGTCCTGCTTCAATGCATCCCACAGCACTCCAGCGCTCAGAATCTTCCATTCGTTTTCTAGAAGTCATAGAAACACGTATGTCTTCAAAACAAATTGTACGAAAGTTTTTTAAACACCTTCTATCAGCACTTACAATCAACTTCTGTAACTCTTCATAAAGCTGGCTTTTTGCATATTTCTTGACATGAAAGCACGATTGGCTGTTACCTAACATATTTGGATTTTTCCATCTACCTCTGCAGCGAATTGCATCCTCTTCAATTCTGATTGTCTTCCGGAAATTAGCATTTTCCTCTCCGTGCTTAACTTTAGGAAGTGAGTGCATTATCTCAAAATCTTTATTCCAATCAATAAGTGATGTCCCGTCATATCACTTTCACTTGGGTCATTATATCTCGCAGATCCCGAGTTGAAATCATTGATAGAACAATTAAAACCCAGTATTGAGTAAAGACGTTTTTCATTCTCAGTAATATTGCCTACATATTTCAACAAAAAAAAGACAAATTCCTTTTATAGGTACAAGGGACATTCTGCATCGGATGAAACTATTCCGTAAAAACAAATTTTAAGTCAATGAAATGTTTAATATATTTTATAATCACAGTTCATTAAAATATGTATAGATTGTTCATAAATATAAATATATGCATATCTTTTCATTGAGCGAAATTCTTTTTTCTTCGAATTTTCTGAGCTAATAATGTTTTTTTTTTTTTTTCACAAGAGAGAATAAGTCAGAAAAATAAAAACTTGCAGTATGTGTTTTTATTTTATAAAAGTTCAGATGAAGAACAGTATATAGATAAGAGCTCATAAAAGTTTTTTTTTAAAAAGCATGCTGATTTTATATTATTTATTAAACTTAAAAAATAATGAGAGTTAAAAATCTTTTAGTTAAGATATTACGAAATTCCATTACTTTGAATTAAAACAATAGTATATGTATGGTTAATAAAACGTACTTCAAATAAATTTGAAATATATTTAAAGAATGAAAAAGCTTAAGATACATTACTAAAATATAAAAATTATTAGAAACCTTTCACAGAAAGAAATGTATTAATTTCTACACATCAAAAGAACAGTATATACAAATAAAAATAAGTCAGATTCATTCTTTCTTTAACACATTGTATTTGTAACGATCAAAGTAAAAATGGTTTTACGCATATTTCAAACGAAAAAATGCATCATTTTTATTCATTTTTGTTCATAATAGTTTAAGTTATAAGTAACAAAAATCATTTTCTATGATGTGTTTAAAACATTATCAAAAAATTCTAAGATTTTTAACAGTGTTTCTCAAACAGCTATATGTTTAATAAGTACATCACTGTAACATTTTTATTAAATTTAACGTTGCAAATACATACGATAGATCCTTTTGTGTGGCTTTAAAATTACATTTTAAACAGTCCTTTTAATTTTTTTTATACAGTTTTTCATATAATTCTCTTGAAATTATTTTCCTATTAATTTCTTTTTTATCCTTTATATCCATGTATTTCCATATGTGTATCTGTAATATAAATCTTAAGTATGTTTTTGATGTTTGCCGGATCTTGAGAGTGATCTCTTTATAAAGAAAATGAATTTAAATATTCCTTATTATACGGCTTACGGAATACATATTATCCTGCTAGTTTGATATCACGGGGCATCGCGCCAAGTTGTTGTTTATGTTTGCCAAGATGGGCGATGATATTACAATATGGTTACCTTGATATTTTTATCGTCTGGTAATGTGGTTGCCATGGAGATAACGTATATTAGAAATAATTTTTATTGATTCTGTTCCCGCGGTAATCCTACTAATTTCAGACGATTTTATTTCTATTTCTTTTACAATTTAACCATTTTCATTTCAATCCGGATTCAAATTATATTTCAGTCTTCTGTTTTATTTAATGCTATTTTCGAATATGGATATTTCTAATATCATTGGTGAGAACTAGGATATTTTTTTTTAAAGAATGAGTGTTATATTATTAATTAATCGTATAAATCGTTTATTTTCAATTTATTTTACTTTTAAAAATTTTTTTTTTCGTTTCTTGTTCGATGAAATCCGTTGAAGAAATTCGCAGTTTTTGGAACATAGCAAGCTTTTAGTACTTTTTAGTTGCTATTCATTATCAATTTTAATATATAATATGTAATTATTTTATAAATAATATTAAAAAAAATTATTCGAATGTGAAAAATCATATAATATACGTTATTTGTAATAATTGTTATTTTATAATTATTATTACATATGTGTTATTTATTTTTATTATTTTATTTATTCCTAAGTGTTATGTTATTTATTTATTATTATTATGTTATTTATTTACAATTATTATTTTGTTATATTTTATAATTATGTTAAATGAGTATTCTTATATCTGTACGATTCTTATTTATATTACAATAGGATGATTATTCTTTTTTATAAAATTTATTAAACTGTATTACGTGATTATTATTATATAAAGTAAAAAGTAATACCGTATGAATATCTAATACTTATTACTATTTAGTATTATATGAATATTATATAGATAATAATTTCTATAACATTATATTACAAGATTATTGTATACTGCATAATATTACTATTAGTAAATATGGTTTTTTTTATATAATATTGATATTAATTATTTTCTGATTTAGGTTAGTCTCAATCTATTCCTAAATTCTTCATTTGAAATCGATTTTAATGTTTTTCAAAACAGTTCTTTAAAATTATTTTCCTGACGAGTCTTACCGCTAGGCCGCCATCTTGAATTTCATTCCAACGGCATGCGCTGCTTGGCGTGATTCCTTATCACGCCAAACAACGTTTGGCGCCCTGCCCCGTGATATCAAACTAGTTCCCATATTATATTCCTTATTATACGGCTTTAAGGTATCCGAATACGTTCGGAACCGCGATTTTGCAAAAGTGAACAAATGAATATTTTTTTAATATTTAGTGTCACTTATGTCACTTATATATATAGAGAGAGAGATTAGAATACACACGTATAAAAAAATTCTCAAAATATTATTACAATAAAAAACTATTTAAATGCAATATTTTGGCAAAAAATGAATCAAGAATTACCTGTTTTCAAAATATTCTCCTTTTATGAAAAATGTTTCAAAAAATAATATTTAGCCTATAAATGGTCAAAACTTTACCAGAGGGCCTAAAATAAAAATTTTGAAAAATTCACATTATTTTCAAAATTACTGTGCATACTGTTTGAAATAATAATCGATGTTTCTATGCTAAAATGAATTCACTTTGATGTATTAAAATATGACTGAACCAACTTCTAAATTATATATTTCAAAAATACTAGTTCAGGCTCTGTACACATGTGTCCTTGTTGCTATGTATAGTCAAAATATTATTAGTATAGAAACATTTTTTCATAATAAGAGAATGTTTTGAAAATATGTAGGTTAATATTTTGCCAAAATATCACAATAAATAATTTTTTATTGTAAAAATATTCTTAAAACATTTATACATATATTCTAATATAATAGCCACTTTTTTTATTTCTAATGGCCAGGATTACAAAAGACCACTAAACCCCAGGGGCTAGGAACAAAGAATAAAACAGACAAACAAATTAGGAAATAAAAATGTTGCGAGAAAAGTCTATGAACCCTATAAGTCCCTAGTTTGCCAATGAAGATTGCTCTAAGAGGAGCCCTTTAGTGCTGGGCAAAAGTGAATGTGGTCAGCATCCTTGTCCTCCCAAATATCAGAGTGTGCAGAAAGGGACCTGTACAACACGAATTCGATAAAGATGTTTGAGGAGACAATCGTATCCAGTAACCAGATGAAACTCGGTCTCTGTTTACGTCTTGGCTACATGGGAAGATCTTTAAGCTTCCTTCCACCAAATCTTATTGGAATTTCTTTGTGTATTTAATTGAAGTGAGATTTTTCATCTTTTTCCTAACCCTCGAGACGAACGTCCCAACGGCAAGCCGGCATGAAACACGGTCAGCAGCCTAGCGTCCCATCGCCGAGACAAGTACCTGGAACATTTTTTAAGCTCAGTTTTTTTGGTAATAGATGGCCTTGTATGTTCATAAGATTTGAAATACATGGAGATCTGACCTTCTACTCGAAATGAGAGAAATATTACTCGCATACACGTGGTTTTTGTTTTATAAACATAAGGGAAAAGGAATGTTTCCGAATTGGAGGGCTTTACGGCTGCTCTTGAAATGAACATGTGGTTTTTGTTTATAGTGAAGATGAAAGATTTATTTTCGCTAAAGCATTTGATTTGGGTTTTCAGACTAGTTTCTTATGGTTAATTAGATCTGGTAGACAAAATTTGTCTTTTTTTCCCCTTACTTTTTTTACTACTCCGACTTTTACAAGTGCTTACAATAAAATATTTAAAAATGTGTTCTTGAACAGAAAGTGGCTGAAGTAAATAAAGTATATAAATACGAAATATATAAAGCATGTGCCGTTAGTATAATATACAGAAAAATATTGAACAACACGTTTATATTTCGTTATTTTTATGGATTTAGGCTTAACTACACAAAACCTCCGGCCTGGGAATGACACTCGCGATAGAAACATCCGGCTTTGGGGGTACGGTCGCGTTTGTGTCCGTCGCGAAAGGATTAATAATACACTAGGCACTGGTAAAAGGGACAGCTTTCCTAGATGAAAAACTAATAGACACTAAATGTTAAAAAATTATTCGTTTGTTCGCTTTTGCAAAATCATGGCTCCGAACGTTGTCGGATGCCTTAAAATAGCGTTAGTCAGTAGTATGAAACAACTATACATTTTTTCATCTGTAGTAATACCTCGACTTACGTTGCCCCAACTTACGTGAGTCCGGAGTTACACAATTGCCAAATCTCGTCGACTTCCAACCCCCCCCCCATCATTGAAACTCCAGTACCTTTGAAAGTTGTCGATCCTGCCAGATAGGAATTTAGAAGTGATACTCTCGAGACGTTTAAGAACTGTTGTGTTCCAAAATCAGGAGATGACAATTGATGAGCTCACAGAAATGCATAAGCAAAGGCAAGACATGGAAGAATTTGAGTCTTTAGATCCAGCTCAGTCAGAAGATCGCTAGACATTTGAGAATCAGACAGAAAGTTTAGTTGGAAAAGAATTGCAAATTTTAGAAACAAGACTCAAAGAAGAGCATTCAACAAAAAAGACAAAAATATTATAAAAAGATAATTTGCGGGAGAAAAATCCTTGAGTCTTAGAAACTTAGTTGATTTGTTTCATCCAGATAACTTGCATTGATTTTATTTGGCTGTATAAGATTTTATTAAACACTTTTTCCTAAATTGATTTTCTTTCTTCTCAACCCGAACTAAAAATAGTTTATATGTATTTATATGGTAAATTATAAACCAATTTATGAGAATTCGACTTACACTCAGTTCCACCTATCACGTAAGTTTTGGGTATTACTGTCTCTATGAAAAATTATCATTTTGAAACTAATTTGTGGATTTTTATTTTTTTTACCTGTTAACAAAAAATAAAATTTGATAGAGAGTTCAAGAACAATAGAAGATAAATTAATGTCAGCAATTGTGTATAGCTGTTTTTAAAACTAATATGTCATAGAGGAATAAAATCTTAATTAATTTTCAAAATAGTAGATGTTTAAACATACGAAGAAACTATGGAAGCTATTGACAATTGATTCTCAACAAGTAAATGGTTACATGTTTTTACTGATTGCTCCCTTCTACCTAGATATCACGGAGCTGGAGCCAGTATCTTCTGTGAATTTTTAACATACTTACCCCACTAGATATTTTACTATCTGATGGCGAGATTGAAGTTATTGCGAGTGGTCGCAACTATCACTAAAAAGCTCCGAGATCAACAAATCCGTAATCATTTCTGACTCTAAATCAGCATTACAAGCTCTATCTCAAAATTACTTCTCTAATTCATAAAGAATTTTAAAATTCAGATTATTCTTAAAAGATAATCCTGTTAAAATTTTCAGTGACCGGCTCATTCGATTAAGTTGTTGGGAATGAGCATGCTGACTTTCTTTCTAAGAAAGGAGACCTATTGATCGAAAGACCCGAGAGGATTTCAACCATCAATTTCATAAGGCGCTTTTCTAATATGCTCTTTAAGTAGAGTTTTAAAACTGAAGTTGCGAAGATGTCAGCTGACAAGAACTGGGAAATCTTGAACAAGGACATGTCCTGGATCCCTGGGGTTCAGAAAAGCTACTGTCTATTTTAGACTTTTTATGTTGGTGACTGTCTGAAATCTAATCTCTACAGAATTGGTATCGCAAAATCACTGGACTGTACTCTATGTGACTCTGGTCAGCCTAAGACCGTTTAACATTTGGTCGTGTGCCCTTCACATAGTTTAATTCAATTGTAGAAAATATTGGAGAGTACGTACAAATGTTATAGGTGCTATTGTAGTGTGACATCTATATAATAAATAAAATTGAAGTGTCTGTTTGTAATTTCAAATTAGCAACTTTTACTAACTGCAAGTGTATATACGGTACTTACATAAAAATCCCTTTAAAATTTCTGTCTGTCTGTCTGTCTGTCTGTTCCACGGCTAATTCAGAAACAGGTGGTGCGATTTTAAAATTCTTTCACAATGGAAAGCTAGTTACATAAGAGTAACATAGCGTTATATTTTGTACCAATATTCCTACGGGAAGGGAACTACGAGGTAAACCGTGGGACGTTAGTTATCCGCCGTTGGCGCAAAATTATGCATTCGGTCAATAATACTTTAATAAAATTTTCACATTTGTAACAAATAACTGAGTATCATAGTGAATTAACACTTATAAAGAATTCTTAAAGGTTTTCTCATTATAAGCATTCTAACGTTATTACTTACAGTTTGTTAAATATCAAACTCAACTATGAGAAATATCAGCTAAGTTGGCTAAGAAGTTCTCTTGCGACTCTCACATTTTAATGACAATTTCCACTTTTAAGGAGGGAACGAAATTATTGTATGAATTCAGCGCGTGATATTGAATATTTATAGGAATATTAATTCATTAGCTACAAAAAGTTTGATTTATCGGATATTATTACTTTGAATTTTTAACTTATGTACAATTCTATATTTGGATAAAAATCTTTTCACTTATACTAAACTAGATATTTTGAATGGAGGATATTACTTTGAAGATATATCTAGATATTACAGAGAAGAAAGTAATGTCACTCGCCGAATATATACTAGTCGCACATTAAGTAATATGCGATTATTTCACATCTTCGGCTTTTCTAATCCTCAAACCTTTGGAATAAGTACAAAGAGATCAATGACGGAAGATATTTTATGATAATTCAGCAAGACAAAATATGTCTTTCATACATATT
Source organism: Trichonephila clavata (assembly GCA_019973975.1). NCBI lineage: Eukaryota > Metazoa > Arthropoda > Arachnida > Araneae > Nephilidae > Trichonephila > Trichonephila clavata. Next base: position 54,864 of record BMAO01004619.1, read on the forward strand.
ATCTACAAGAAACAGCAATAAGTTTTCAGATGTTATGAGAAGTAGCATGATTTAGGATATCATCCTAGAGTGTCAGGACGGTCGAAATTGATGCTTAAGAATTAAACTACGATTTTATAGCATTACAACATCAAGTCAACAGAATTTATCCTCAATTAATCCGGAACAAAGTCCGTTTTCATGCAAGATTACGCAAATAGAATCCGGAGCGATGCACTCTTTTTCGACACCCTAAAGTGAATCGGAAAACACTTGATAAACTTTTATTGATGCCCGTCAGAAAAAAACAGAGGATAGAGTTGCTGTCGCTTCTTTCGCTATAGCCGCGACACTACTGACCGGCGGTCGTACTGTACATTCCGTTTTTAAAATTACCGTTGAATATTGCGCATGAAGATTCGCCCATCTACTATTTCAGCAAAAGTAGCTCTCGAGCAGGATGCTTCGACAATGTAAACTTTTAGTGTGGGATGAAAGACGATGTCTCACAAGAAAGCTATTGAAGCATTAAATCGGACTCTTCAAGATTTACGAGATAGTACAGATATCATAGGAGGAAGATGAAATCAGAGTCTCTATTAATTCATCAAGCTTATGGGCAAAATTTGAAAAAATTCAGTCTGAAAACGAATATGAGAGTGCATCTTCATAATGACGTAGATTCGGAATATTATGCAGTGTCGCAAATGAAAATCGGTTATGGATGTTGTACCATATTATATTATTTACTTTCTAATGATAATGATTACGACTTTAACAGTTATTTAAAAACATCAACGCGAGCGGACCGTGGGTAAAAGCTAGTTTGTAAAATAAAGTAAAAAATTAAACATTCGAGCATCTATGTGATTACCGATGATGTTTGGATTTTTCCCTTTACACTTCTGAGCTCAGAACACGTGGCCAAAAACAATAGAAAACTGATATAAAAGACCGCAATTTCGCTTAAAATGAAGACTGATATTTTTAAGGCTGAGGATCCAAATGAAGACGAAAACGGAAATCTATAAGACTTTTGTATTTCTTGATTTTGTATTAAATTTCATTAAGCTCTTGCGAATCATTTTTTTCTGTTGAATTTTTAAATACATGCATATTACATATCTATGGAAATAAAATGTACTCTAATAAATTAGATTTTGTTGAATATATGATTTTTCCCATGTAATACCCTTTAACACGCAAATATATTTCAATCACCTTAGTTTCATGTTAACGACTTTCACTGTAAATACGTTTAATGTGATTGATGCAGTTTGATAGTGTTTAACATATAAGTTCTTAATTAACGAACAAAATACACTAATTTTGTTCAGTAAGGAAGTTTTCAAGAAGAAAAATACGTATTGCAATGGCGCAATACATCAATAGCATTGATTTTGTTAAAATTGCATGACGGCAGATTTATATTTCTAGCTGCTGAAATGTTACTATTGTGAGTAGTAATTAAAATATCACTATAATTGTCAATATATAACTTAATGTATACGCATATTGATTAGAAAATGCGTATAAAATCTGCAATAAATAACCAATCTCACAGAGGATCATTATTAAGCAGCTGCATATAGCTTCAACAGTTCTATACAAACATCCATCCCATAACTAAAACAAAAGTGCTTTTCTCTATTCCAAATCAATGGTAGCTTAACTATTGCATAGAAATTGTATAAGTTAATAATCTCCTACTTCTAAAATATTATCAGTGAATATGCCTGTTTTAACATTGTTTCCTCGTTTGTGCACTAGTCGCCTTATCATACAGGGCATCATGATACTAATAGCAATAAATGCGGTTTTCCATACAGAATAACAATGTGAATTTATATTTCAATAAAGAACGCTGAATGGAGAAGAGAACGACCAATAGAAGTTTGAATTGCTTCATAAGAGGGAATATAAGCGAATGAACTAGAAATTGTTATTCAGTAGGGGTGATAGTATCAATACTTTTAATAAATTGTCTGAACGTGAAGTCGAAAAACTAATGCTTTGTTTAGAGAGAATAGTTTTTAAAGGATCGGTGGTCGTAATGAGTGACTCAAAGATTGGTTAATTCAAACGTTATGACGTGTGATATCAAATTTTGTGCAAAAATTGTAAAACTAATTTTAAACACTGAATATTATTTAAACTAGTAGTGGGAATATATTGATTGATATCTAAATGTGTGTGCGTGTGTGTCTGTGCATGTGTGTGTGCGTGTGTCTGTGCATGTGTGTATGTGCGTGTGTCAGTGCATGTGTATGTGTCTGGGCATGCGTGTGTGTGTGTGCGTGTGTGTCTGTGCATGCGCGTGTCAGTGTGTGGGTGGGTGGAAAGAAAATGAATGCACTGAGTTCATGCGATTAGACCGTTACGATCTTACTTTACTTTCAACAATAAATGAATTCAAAGCAAAAGTCATGCATATAATGCTTTTGCCGCATGGATTGGTGCTATGTTAAAAGAGGGGTGGACCCCTCAAATTTCAGGTGGAATAGAGTGATATTGTACTATCACCTGCATGGCGCTCAAAGCTGAGGCTAAAACAACAGCAATTATCTTGTCCCCTTTCCACGACAAATTTCGTGAGACTCAGTCTGATGTTACTGTTGATCACAAGTGTGGGATGAGCAACAACAGCAAAACATTCCCTTAATAGACAACAAAACATCGAATATATGCAGGCTTTCAGATAAATTTGAGTGTTTTTCAGTAATTATTTTTAGAGCATATTACTTAGGTATGATAATGCTTTTTGCTTTTGAATTCATAAATTAATTTAATTCGATATAAACAATTAACTTAATATTCATTTTCTTACATGAAAAATGTTTAAAAAAAGAAGGGCATTAACAGAACAATAATGGTTATTGTTAGTTTTGTTAAATTGATATGATGCATATCGAAAGAGGGATGGAAATTTCATAAGTATAAAAAAAAACTACAACAACTTTTCTAGAAATGTTCTTTAAAGAATGCTTACGAAGTTCAAATCTGTATGACAATAATCGATACAAGTTATTTAAATGCATTAAAAAAGTAATTATGTTCGATGAATAATGATAAATTTTACTCTCTTATTTTATCTTTCCTGATGAAAAGAAAAACAATTCCTTTGAACAAAAAACTAATTGATAAAATTATCTACGTAAACATTACCATTAGGCTATACATTATTACAAAATATTATATTGCTTATAGTCTATAATTTCCATGTTTCTAAGAAACAGATAAGAACCTAAAATATAAAAGATCTTGGTGGTTTTTACATTTGTTCTTAGATACACAGGTATTTTTGGAAACTCGTGAACCGATTTTTGTCGCAAAAATGCCCCAAACGCTAATTTCGCATTGATAAATTACTTCATTATGCTAATAAGTCTTGAAAAGGTATCAAGTAGCAAGTTTATTAAAGGATTTTTTTTAAAGTTAAACACTTTGTGTTGTTGTATTTGCTAATGCCACCTGACTAACGATGTCAGATCAAGGCCTACGAGACTCATCGTGAAAAAGAGAGGGAGAATACCCTAGGGTGTGGTCAGAGGTCTCCCTTTTCATCTCCTTTACCCAACCTTACGAGAACACTTTGGGCTCGACGGCTATTTAAAGAGTACTCCCCTGCCATACAGGCACTCCCACGTGGTCTAGAGGTTAGGACACCTGGCTCTAACCTAGAAACCCCTGGTTCAATTCTCGGTGTGGGAAATTATTCATAGCAAAGCAATCACTCATATCAGCTTCAGGTCTCACTTTTCTCGGACTCTGTCTGCAAGCATCATTAAGCCACTCCCCCTTTCCTCGTTCGATCCACCAATCACGTAGCTTCCTATCCACACAGGATTATCACATTCGCCAGGCACCAAAAAACTATCAGATATTGGATGGAAGATCGCTTCGCGGTCCAATTGCCCACAGACGTCAAGTGTAGGCCGCACAAGCACTATACAATCCCTGGATTCGAACCCATTTTCAGTGGGACAGCAGCCAGCGTCACTATACCGGATGGGATGCTCACAATAATTTACATATGTATACTTACTATTATTAGCCATGTAGTGAATAAATTATGTTCATACTATTGTTATCCTATTACTTCTGATATTCTGATACGAAGAGTCAGAAGTTAATAATATTAAGGTATCCGACTTGCGACAACTTTTTTTCAAAAAAATATAGTTATGGGGATTTGTTTTTTGTTGTTTTTCGATTTGTTTAGTACATTTTAAGAAAAATATGCTAAAATTAAGAAGAGAAAAAGAAATTATTACTACTAAAATGGAAAAAAAATGGGTGAAAATTGACAAAAATAATATAAACGCGGCCCATTCTGTACCAAATGTTTATAAACAAATTTTCATTTTTTTAAAATTTTGATGTGTTGCTATGGTATTCATTTTTGAAATGACCTTCAGGATAAGAGATATTTTAGTTTTTTCAAAAACTACAGCACTTTATCTTTGTGTTAATACATGAAATTGTTTGAAAAAAATGTTATTATATTCACATAAGGGGCTGTACGTTTTGTAATAAAACAGTAATTGATAAATCTAAAGGTTAAAACATTTCTACTGTTATACAGAACATACACAAAAAATTTCAGTTAATTATTTTCAAAACATTTTTAGCAATCGCTTGCCCCTTTGAAAAAAAAAACACACATTTCGAGTAAAACGCGTTTTAGAGTATGATATCTTGCTTAAAGTAATAGCATTTGTTTTTACTAAAACACTTGTAGTTTTTGTTCTAATTATCGGAAAATAATAAACTTAGTATTTTTATAAAGCTAATAAGATGGCCTGTAAAATAAAGTCATAAAAATTGTCAATTTTTGGCAAAATTCACAATTTTATGGTAGTCGGCATTAATCAGAACATTTCTATCAATACGGAAAAAAGAAAGAATGATGGGAATAACAATATATGCAATAACTGATGATTAAAATTCTTGTTACAAAAGATAATGTCACAAATTAGCGTAAGCCGGTTTAAATATTTATAAAATATAACGAACAATATACAATGTTAACAGAAAAATTTTATCATGAAGGTCTACCAGTAAACAAAATATCCGAAGTTTCTGATTAATCACTTCCTTCTTAGATGAGCCACAAGTAGTTTTTCTAATTTCGGAGTGTAGGTTACGTTAAAACTTGAAAATTAGTTAAAAAATTGAAATAATTCATTACTTTTTAAGCAACTTGAACTTTTCGCTTTTAAAATTAACATTAAGAGCTAACTTTATAATTAGTAGAGATTAGACTGCAAGCTCTATAAATATTAATCCATACTAATATGATGATCAGATTTTTTTTAATATTTTTCAATTCTTAATAAGTGATAAAATCTATGGCAATCTTGTAATTCTTAATGACGTTTGTGAAAAGGAAATGTATTAACAATTATATTGAATATTCCCGTGTTTATTTCAGAAATTAATCACAGATAATTCATCGTTGAACATCTAAAGTTTTTTATTATAAATTACTAACCATTTATAAGTAGATTACTCTTTTTCTTATTATAGATTGCACAGATTTGACGAAAGAACCTACAACTAAGCAACACTATAATTATGTTTATGTTAATATTTATGTCTGCATATTTGTTAGAATAAACAGTAATAGAAATTTTGGTACTACAGTATTACAACGTTGACAAATTTCGTGAAATCAAAACAAATTGCCACATTCCACGATATACAGCTAGGGATTGCAATATCAGACCAAAAGTTCAATACCGGTATTCGGTATTTCTTAGATCTCAATACCGGTTTTAGTATCGGTAGTAGAAATTTCAGAAAAAGAAAGAAACACACTATTCACAGTCCGTGGTATATTACAAATTGTTGAAATGTGATCTTAAAAAAACATAATGCATCAATTATATTGTCATTAAGCCTGGAACGTAATTTTGTGCAAAAATTACCAGCTGTAGAAAACGCACTTCCGGCATCTAAGCTAGTTTGTGGCACTGTTAGAAATGCGCGATATACTTTTTCCAAGTATTTACCTCAAAATCCCTCATCTTCAAATAAATCCATTTCTCGTCGGATGGTGTTGGATATAGCTGATTGCTGTGATGTATGCAAATGCAATGTGAATAACAAACTCACCAATTCAAAAAATATCATAATATTACGCACTTTCTTCACAACTACAACCTTGTTTTCATTGATGCGAATATTAGACTACGAATCCTGCGAGTGAGCAGTATCACTCTGAACTGTAATAGGATAGTCTTGACCCACCTCCTTGGATGATTTACATATTTTATCACTGTTCTTGGTTGTACGATGCAACTTTATATTCACAGTCTAATTAATTTCGCCCGTTAGGGAGACATAAAAAGAAAAACGCACATTATTTTGCTATGTCGGCGATCTCTGAACATATAGCGGAGACAATTTTAAAAAATTCTAGTAAATACTCAAAAAATGGTATTTAAACTTTTGAATACTGGTATTACAAAATTATGCAAATGGCTAAAAACACAGGTATTCTGTATCCCGGTATACCGGTATTGCAATCTCTATATACAACCAATAGTGGTAAGTATTCCCGTTCATGTACGAATACAGTAACAATAATGATAAACAGCATTTGGCTACATTTTTTGAATTCGCAAATCTTTTTGTTTCGAGAAACTGATCGAAGTGGTGAAATAGGTAAACACCTTAATTCTATAAAAGAATTAAAATCTTCTTTGTATATCTGGTTATACCAATCGATTTTTATTTATTTATTTCATTTACGTATCGTAAAAATCAGGGGTATTATGCTCACATTTAACACAAATAATAACATCGAATTTTACGAGTAGAAGATTGACGTCGGGTATAAAAATGATAGCTTTAAAAATAAAAAAAGAGATGAGCATAGAAAAATATAGACTCCATATATCACAATACTGTTTATTTGAAAGAGATAACATACCTTATAGAAATCAGTTAAAATTTTAGAAGAATAATTTTTCCCAAAAGTTAGGATATACCTCGAATAAATTACTTCTAAGCATAAGGCAAGGCTTCTCAAACTGTGGGGTGTAATCAAAAAGAGGGGCTTGCTAACCCTGGGTGGGTGGTTTGAGCACATTCAAACGCAGAAAACAAAAAAAAATTATTTATTTACTTAAAGGAAACAAAACAAAATACATTCTGACTTAATAAAAAAATAAAGCACAATTTACACTGATATAATACACTAGTATACAAAGTATTTGTGATTATTTTTTAACAATGTTAAGTTAAGAACAAGTTTAATAATTACCAGTTACCGAAAGGGTTTGTCACATATAATATTATGTACAAAATTTAACACTTATTTTGTTAACTGGTACGATTTGCAATTATAGTCGAGTTGTAGCTTTAGCATCAAAGCATATTTTTATTGAATTCAATACATTGTTATTGTATGGAGGGAGAGGGCAAGGAGATGAAAATTGTGTCGCAAATATTGAAAGTTTGAGAAACACTAGCATAAGAGCATTGCATACAAATATTTCAGGTTTCTTCTTGAAAAAGAGGATGTAGTAATATGGTGAACATATATAAAAAATAAAAAAGGCACTTTGAATGTGTTGGTGTACGTTATTATGTACGCCGGTGCGCATTATATGTCATATTTTACGGTATTTTAATATGTTTCGATCTGATTATATCAAAAAGTTTGAAATATTTTGAAATGCCATGGCCCACAAATGAGATTAATCGTAAGACTTCATTTTCCAATGCTTTTTAAAATGTAGGTAAAAAAAAAAATTTTCCAAGGATGAAACTATAAATCACGAGCCTGTAAATCATGAAATTCTTTTTTTTTAAATTTTATTAAAATACATATTTTTATATGTTGCTTCTTTTATTTTAAGTTGCAAAAAGGAGGAATTCCTTATTTTTTTTTTACATTGTGGAATGTAGGCTATAATATCTGGAATCTTTAAATAGAAGAATGAAAAAATATTTACATTCCATTCAAAAATGTGTATGTTCCTTTATTAAAATGAATCTATATACGTATAGTTTTTTTCTCCAGCATCCAATTCAGAACAGAAAAATAATGATGTTAACAAGTACGTAGGAATCCCTCACTTCGGTCATAAAAATATTTATCAAGGAATGTCAAAAATATTTTCTTAATAAAGTTCATAAGTAAAACTTTAAATAATTATAATTTTCAGAAATGTTTACCATTTTGGGAAATCTCGGAATATTTTTAAATGTAATTGAATATGTTTTGCGTCTTAATTAAAAGGTTCTAGAATACGAAAAAGAAATTTTCTTAAAAATTACTAATGAATAATGCTTGTTGTAGGAATACAATGCAAAATAATGATCACATTATTTTTTAAGAAAATGGTTCTGTGACTTTTCAGACCTCAAACGCTTCTTTGGTCAAACTATTGATATTTTTAATCTAAAATAGCTTTAGTTTCTTCTCAGTTTGGATTTACAATGCTTATTAAATACTTTTTTCCCCTATCAATCACAGTTTTGAATAAAAATTCTCAAATTTATGTTTTTTTTATATTTATTTTTTTATATTTAAAAACTGCTGTTTAAATAATCATTTTATTGAAAATAGGGTTTTATTTTTACCATTGTTCAAGTAGAATATCGTATTAAATTCTTTTCAAAAACAATCAACTTGTTATATATCCTTGTTATAAATCTAAAACAGACTTTGATTAAAATCATCGGAAAAGGACTTTTCCACACCAAGGATTAATTATCCTTGGAATATCGGGATAACCAAAAATTTAAATGTGGAAAATGGCACAAAAAAATACAAATTTATTTAACATTTTCTTACTAGTAAATATGTTGAATTCAACAGTACTCACTATCAGGACATGAAATTACATGTTAAATCTGTCCTGAAAATAACAGCTCATGATCTGAAATGGGCTATTATGTTAATAGTTGCGCAGATAGAGTTATTTATCTAACCCATCCATTTATGTAGATCGGGAGGAGTAGAGATTTTCCACGTATTTCAATACTGGGGTATAAATAAAATTTTGTGTTACAACATTTCAAATTAAAATAACTGGAAGAATATATTCAACAGGAAGTCAATATTTAATTACATTTAATTTTCATGTGTAACAGGAATTGTGTGTGCACATATTTATTCTGTTAATCAGGGGTCGGCAACCTATTGGTTGTGGCGTGCCAAACTAATTACCAATATGATTCAGCGTGCCCTTTTTCAAACAATACGATTCCAGTAATTATGCATGCAGAGTTAGAGAATTGAGACCAATAATATAGATTTACAGTTTTTTACTTATTAATTTTGCGTCATTTAAAGATATTTCCTAATATAAAAATAAACAGAATAAAACATAACTATTTCTTCAACAAAAATTTTTAAAAATTATAACTGTACAGATATCGTTTATTTTAGAATATATTTAGTAAAATAATAAAGTATACTTTGAGACAGCATAAAACATAAGTATGTCCCTTAGTAGTACTTAAATTTAAAGATAAATAGAAATTTTGATGCAAAAACGTAGTGCTTCTACCATTCTACTTCCATATCGCTAAATTGGGGGTATAATTTGAGACTTTATAATTATTTGAGACACTATTTTCAGTATTCAATTGTTAAACAATTTTTTGTAGACTAGAAATATTTTTCATATGAGGAAAGATTTTATACTTAGGTATGTACAGCCAAAAGTGGAAAGCAGAGTACAAGCAATTTTCTCTCTTCAAACAATTAAATTTCTTCACCAATGACATTCAATAATTTACGAATTAGCTGTAGATTTGTGACGGATCTGTACGGTCTTCACTAATCCTCTAAATATTTCTTTCAAATTTTATTCATATCAACCAATCTCCACCGGTAGCCAAAGCGTGATTTATGCGAATGAGATATTTTATATAAGTTCGGGTTTCGTGAGTTAACGAGGGAGAATGAAATGAAATGAGAAAGAGTTGTAAAATGAAGAAGTAGGCTTTTAAAGTAAAGTGAATCGAAGCATCGGAAAATCAACTCGCAGTCATTGACAAATTTAGTGTGCAGTAAAGCTACAAGCAAAGCTGAAGAGCTGAAGATTGAATTCGTAAATCCAAGAGTGAATATTAACGTTTATCCGATCCAACCGGAATCCAAGTATTAAACAAGATGGACCTGCCGAAATTTAAGAATCAGGTTAGTGACTTAGAAATTGTAAATACGTGTACGTGTGTTAGCTGTAATTGTACGCGCTGATCTTTCGTGGATTCAGTTCAGATTCCGTAGTTCCGCTAATAGTTACCCCTTCTCATTCTCCACTGTGTTTTATTTTTCTTAAATTTAAATAGTGTATATGTAACATTCCTTGATTAAGAGGTATCAATAAATATAGTGATTTGTAAAGATGTCTTTTGAATCCTTTAACCCTCCTACACGTCCAGAAACGAGTAACACTAGACGGGGAGATGATAATCTTAGGAGAGGTTATGTGTCACGACAGATTTATCTTTAGAGTTATATTTCAGATTTTTTCGTAATCCCGTAACTGTCCATAATTCTGATGATGTTTGTCAAGTAAGGTCCATTACTAACTAATCAACTTTTGTCCACTCAAAAATTGACAAATTTGTGGCGTAGTGCAGAGTGCCACAGGGAATTGTACCGTGGCACACGCTACATGTGCCACACGTTCCATATGTTGCCGACTCCTGCTGAAGATCAATGTTACATATATTTAAATATTTTTTTTTGGAAACATAATAAACCCAAAGTGCAAAATCAAAACACAGTATTAGTTTTATATCACCATAACATTTTTTTTTATAGAAAACAATGAGTGCATTACCCAGATAATGCAATATCTGATTGAATCAATTCTCCCACGAATTAATGTCCAATGTAAAGTACCAGTTAAAAATAATTTTACCAATAACCTAGCATAAGAATTCAGAATCCTGATGAAAAATGAATTATCAATAAATTATTAGTAAATAGAAGGTTTTAAATTGAACTGCTAATGAAATGGAACACAACTTAAAGATAATGAATAGAGAGAATCAAGTTTTTTCTTATTTTACAGATTTAATTAAAGTGAATACTTTTTTCAGTGATGTGTTCAAAAAATTATCTTTCTACACATTAACTTTTTACTTCTAACTAATTAAATCTGTGTTTCTGACAAATTCGAACCATTTTAGTTTATATTTTTTGTGAGCGTAAATATAAATTCATCTTAAAAAGACAAACATGTTTTCACACAACATATGACAAACTGTTAGTAGTTTACTTTTTAAGAAAAATCTTATGGTTTATCCGAAGAAAAACCAGCAAAAAATAAATTTATTTGATAAAATTATATTGCATGTGTATTTCGGAAATTAATTACTACTAAGAAGGAACATTAAACTCTTAAAACATTATGTGCTTTAATGTAAACCCTAATTTATATATATTTAATTTTATTTTATTTTTTAAAGTTAATTTTTTAAATGTTCCACATTTGTACAAAAATTTTAAAGTTACTATTATTTTTTTTACACACATTTCCCCCCATGGAATACTGTTTGCAATTAGTTTAGATAATAAAGGCTGGTATAGAATCTATTAACAATGGATGGACTGTTGACTATATTTTTAAATCGCTACTAAATATTGTTCTCCATGATTTCATTTAAATTACTATATCATATGCATTAATAAGTTACTCAAATAGTTTATTTTTAGAGTTTACATCTCCCAAATGTGATTTAATCAGTAATAACTTTTTCTAAGCAAACTTTTTACGCATCCTGTAATATTTGTTTCATTTAAATGAATATTTTCTGAAAAATAAAATTAATGGTCTACAAAGGAATTAATTTTTCCTAGAGTGAATAATAAATACATAAAATATGTTAGAATTCATTATTATTATTTAGAACTTATTGTTCTTACTGTTTCATAAGTTACTATAAAATTGGTATTGTAATTTAAAAATTTGAAAGATTCTCTTTATAAATATTCCTAAAATATCTTTTTAATAAGATTTTTACTTCATTTTTACAGCCAAACATAAAAATTTTGTACTAAATTTAGTACTATTATATCATTTTAATTTAAAAAAGAAATCAAATAAATGTTTTACTTGAGACTTTCAATTGAAAATACGATTTTACCCTTTTACATAGTGAATGTAGTTATTTTTGACAAGAAGAATAAATTTAGGCATTTCATGAACTATTAAACTTGAAGATCGTGTTAAATCTCTAAAAAAAATTACTGAAAACCTTTTTTTTTTAAAGAGTTTAACTCTATTTACTCTGATAATAAATTTATAAAAAAAATCTGTAGGTACACTAACGAAAGGATTTTTAGAAACTGAAGCTCAATGTACGAAGTTTGCCCAAGAAAAAGAATACTACTGAATAAATAGCTCCGGTATGAGCACCAATGTTAAATGAATAAGGAGCCTTAATCGCTTATTCTATTCTTCAAAACAGTGTTTAATTATTTGAAAGGTTATTTATAATTACAGCAGGCGTTTTTTATTTCATCTAATATTATTAAACATGTATTTTTCTTTGGAGTACCGTAGGAATACACAGTTGTTTGTTAATTTCGAAGAAAAACCCTGCTGTTTACTTTTTTTTATTTTAACGTCGATTATTTAGAGCATTCACTGGCTGTGTTGTAATTATATAGATTGATTTTTTACATTCTAGAGCAAAAGTAAAAAACTATGTAAAAAACCGTATAAGTTGACTAGATTTTTTTCCCTCCTTCAAAGTAGAACGTTGTAAGTTTAATTAAAAATAACGGTGATCTTCAAATTTATAGAGTAAGTCTTATAAGCTGTGGAGGGAAGGAAAACGTGAGTGGACATGGATAAAAGAATTAAAATTAATTTTTGTAATTTTCTTTGCCAAAAATCCTGTAAAGTTTAGTGGATTTAATTTTTAATAAAATTTTTGTGGAAAAATTAAGGAAAACAAAGAATTTTTGTTATACTACCTCATTGCATTGAATCATCTCTATTTTTATACACTGAAGTCCAACAAATTTTAATGAATATTTTACTTTCTTAAAGCAAGAGTTTTGAACAATTTTGTTGCAACTATCTCGGATAAATTAATTTCTTGAATTTATTTCTAACCTTTGTAAAATAAACTATCATTTATTTATATATTTAACATAGAAAATATCTACAGGTATAGCGAGAGTTTACTGAAGCCTCAGTAGATGTCTTTGAGTTTCCTAGAAGGCCTCCCAGCGTTTTTGATATCAGGAATTCTCCCTTTTTCAGAGAATCAACATGGCGGCTGCAGCAAACATAACATGACATTCCACATGGTGATAAGAAAGATGTTAGTTTTTAATATATTTTCATGTTTTGTGTAAGTTTTGTTCTGTGTCCTTATGATGACTTGAGGTGCAAAATAGAAATGATTTGCTGTGAATTGAAACTCTCAGACATTCTTCCCAAATCCGGCCAAAAAGTAAACATGTGGCTAATTCTGCTATAGCAGTGCTTCTCAAACTTGCAATATTTGCAACCCAATATTCAATCATAGTTTACATCACCCCCCCCCTCTCTATCCATACAATGACAAAAATTGAATTTAATAATACTATACTTTGACGCTGCTACAATACTACTTAAATCTCATGAGTACCACCGGCGTATATAAACGTCTCGCTCAGAAAAGACTTAATTTCTACGGACGTATACATACGTCTTTTCGAAGTACGATCTTTTCTGTGCACTGTTATCCATAAAATTATTCCGAAGGCTTTGGAATGCAATGAAAGAAACTTGACAATGTTTGCGAAAGATTTCCTTATTTCAGAGAATTTGCTTATTTTTTCCCCAATACATCACATACCTGCGCCTACGTGAAAAACGGTGACATTAAGGAGCGAATCGCATTTCTTTTAATCGACATTTAGGGGATTAATTATAAATCGTACACATTATCAAGATAAAAATTCATTTTCACATATAATTTTTTAAATGACTAGCTCATGCGGTCATTTGTAATTATTAAACTGGTTCTTAACTTAGTTTTGTTAAACTAATTATAAAATGCATTGAACAGCAATGATATATTTATAAGTGTATCATATCAGTGTAAATGTGTATTTTATTTTTTATTATGTTGGAATGTATTTTGGTTGTTTACTTTCAGTAAATTAATAGCTTTTTAAAATAATCTTTTATTTTCGACTTTTCAATAGGCTCCAGCCCCCTTGTATAGTAATCATGCCCCCTATAGGGACCGCCCCACAGTTTGAGAAACGCTGCGCTATAGCATACACTAAAGTTGGAGCTCAATACTGTATACCTTTTTCATAGCAATGCTTAAATACGTGTCTTGCTAATGATTAATGATGTATTAAGTATAATCATATTATGGTAGCATAGAATTAAAACATTAATACAACACGCTGGCTTTGACCAAATGCCACATAGAATCGCTACATAGATACGAGTGATAACGCATACGGATTGTGTTATTATTAACCATGTACATAATAAATAAGGACATCATTTGATCTTTAACAATGATGTATGAGGAATTGAGCAATCGCATAAATAAAAATGGAACAGTTTTCGTGGTTCTTCCAGTGATTAGAGGATTCAACACTTTCATTTGAAACAAAATTCTAGTTTCCACGCTCATGAAGTCTACATGAATCAAGTCCTAAAACTATTTCCAAATCACTAATTAAATGAAAATTATATTCCAAAAGTAAAATCTTCCATATTGTTAAATAAATTATTCAGCAAAAGCATATTGTTTAGTGACATAAAGCTCATAGAAGGGTTAATTATAAAATTATTTATTGATTATGAGTTTTAGAAATATTATCTTCGGGAACACTTTATTATTGACTGTAAAAGATTTAGAGAAATTCCATGCTGTAAATGAACGAGAAATGAAGCATTTAAAATGTATTTTCAGTTGAATAGAATATGTTTATCACAATCAATATAAAAGTGCTTAAAAGGTATTTCGAAGGAAATGTCAAGTTTTTAGAATATATTATGTAGCGAATAATATTTTAATCTATATATTTTAAGGATGAATAATTAATAAAATTTTTAAATTAAATAAACTTTTGCTCAAATTTGAACAAAATCATTATATATATAAAAAAAAACTTATTTAAAATAACCCAGAAAAAAGCGATTCGTGTAAGATTTGAATATAATAAATCACAACAAACCACAAAGTAAAAGCACTATATATTATCTGGGCTTTTTTTGTATACGAAATACAAATCAGAAGGCATCAACAGTTTCTAAATATTTTTTTTCAATGGGGCTGCACATTTTGGTATTTTTAAACATTTGCAGACCTAGTACAATGGTGGTACTCATTGGTGAGACTAGAGCTGTACCACTTTTTAGCGCTGCACCATATAGGCGATACCAATTACAGAAAGCAATTTTGACGCCCAGTTTCCTCCATAGATGGAGGCACCTGAGCTCTGGACGATGCAAAGTTAGAACTAGGATTTAATTTTGCCGAGAGTATCTAAGCCAAACAGACACTCTAAGGATCTTTCACATGCCGTATAATCATACAACATGGCCGCTGTCGATTTTCTGCATCATGAAAATCCACCGACTTGGGCTGGGGTCGAACCCGCAACTTTGGGTGTAGAAGGCCAGTGACAAACCAGCCACGTCACCCAGCTGGCAGTTTCGAAATATAAAAAGATCTAATGAATATATATACATTTTATAACTAGTATTAAGCCGTTGATTAGTTTTCTATATAAAATCACATAAAAAAACGTAAAACTACATGATTATTTGGCAAATTTTTTTAATATAGTTGATATAGTCAGTCTTTTAATTTTGGAAAATGAAGTGAAAACCCGAAACGCAGCATGAAAATGGAGTACTTACTCAAATAGAGTAAATACAACTGTATGCCACTTTGAAACAATTAATATTTTTACAAGTATTGGTAACTCATATAAAAATTGTGTCATATTTGTTGTTTTATGCAAAGTTAGTTCCATTTGTGTGTGTGTGTGTGTTGTGTGTGTGTGTGTGTGTGTGTGTGTGTGTGTGTGTGTGTGTTGTGTGTGTGTGTGTGTGTGGTGTGTAACGTTACCGTCTAAGAAAACGTGTGGAATATTCTTTGATTTTAGCATCTCATGAGAAGAACTGAACTGTGTGTGTGGAGCATGACAACAACATCTCTAAAGAAACGTATAGACTACTGCTTGATTGTAACATCATAGAAAAGGTTTAGACTTCTGCTTGACTGTAACATCTCAGAAAAAAAGAATAGACTGCTCCTTAATTGTAACACCTCAAAATAAAGTCCAGACTGCTTCTTCATCTTAAGGCGATATAGTACCCTAAAAATCATCAAACTATCGAAATTTTTATTGGCTTATTTGATACCTCAAATCTTTATAAACATGCCTGAAAAATTTCAAAGTTTTATTTGCATTTTTTGTCAAGTTATGGAGCAATATTTGATGCTGAACAGCAACTACTACGCCCATATTCCAGATTGTCTGCTAGAAAAGAGCCTGATAAAAATGAATTAATTATATATATATTTGTCTACCACGCGTAAATGAGACTGACATTATATATGCAGTAACAAATCATTTCAAGAAAGAATTGTGCAATTCATGCAAAAATTCTAGTTTGTGAATTATTTATTGGGGGAAGAGTAAATGGATTTGGTCAAGATTTAAAAGTTGTGTGTGTTTTTATGACATTATTATGAATGAAATTAAAACTTCAAAACAGTTCTCCCAAAGCACAAATACTAAATCTCATTTTGATCTCAGATAATTAAAAATCTAATTCGCCAGAATAGAAAAACTCTCCCATTTTTATATATTTGTTTTTGGTGATATATATATATATATATATATCCCATGTGTATGAAATTCAACACTTTTATTATTAAAATATTTTAAGATATTATTTAAACAAATGTACATATGCAGTTCTTATATTTTACCTATAAATCGTTATTTGATTTTGTTTTCATTCATGTATAATATTTAATATGCGAAGGCTTTTAAAATCATGGAAATAAAAAATAAAGACATAAATACCTTTTGCTCTGAGCATGGAATTAGCTCTGAAGTGTGTTTTTTATAATTATTAAGATAAAGTTTTATGAAATATTGATCTTTCATTCGTTTTTTTCTATATATTCATTATGGCAGTATACTGTTTAATTGTTCTACATTTGTGTTTTTTATTATGGTAAGCAGTTTTAAATAAGCTAATTAAAATTTCATAAAAGTTTCAGACTATTCGATAAATATTGTATCATGCTGAAAACTTCAAAATGGACTTCATGGAATGGACTTCATGGTCTTCATGGACAAAAAAAAACTTCATGGAATGAAAACTTCAAAAACATTTTTCTCCATGTTGAATTTTTGCACATATACTATTATTCAAAACCCTAAAGCTTATTTCTTAATTGAAGTATGGGTTTGGATTTTTTTATACATGTTCTGAAATGTATCTTTTATTAAACTGTGCATGGGATTAACTTTAACATGTTTGGTACTTTTCCTAAAAAACTTCAAAATCAAAATTAATGTTTTCTTGATAATTTTTGAAAATTTAACTATAAAAAAATTAATAAAAAATTAAAGAGCAACTTCAGAAAAAAAACATGCACAGTTTTATGTAGTATTAATGTATAAGGTACTTTGAAAAAAAGTTTTGAATGAAGAGAGACATATTTAAAAAAGGCTTAAAATTTTTAAAAAATGCTTAAAAAGGTTCAAAAAGTTTAAATTTTACAAACATTTTGCAACAAATTTAAAAAAATTTGTATGGAATTATTATTAAATATTAACCCCTTTATAAAATACAATTAAAATCAAATATCAAACATTGAAAATTAAAAAAAAACGTGTGAAGCACCATATTGCCTTAACATCTTATTGGAAGGCGCGGAATTGCCTCTTAAACATAACTGTTTGGAAGTATTTTAACTGCTCCTCCTATGGCTGGATTCTCTGCTACTATGATACCTTCCCTAAACCGGATTTCAGCCAAGTGTATGAGGTGGACATTTACAGAATGAAGACATTTTAAATTAGAAAATCCTCGACTGTTTCAAAAGCTTATTTTAATGTTTCTATTTTATATAAATAGTAATAGAATTATCTTAACACAATAGTTAAAAAATTGTAGAAACTATATATATATTATTTATTATTTCAAAATAAAACTTTTTGGTACTTCAGTACTTGTAATATATCATTTAAATTTGTAGTGTGTTTTAAAAGAATTCCCTACTTTGCTGGTCTGCAATAATTCATAAAACCTTCTTTAAGATAAGAAGATATATTTTAAGAAAGACTGTCAAAAACACACAGACATATGTATATATGTATACATTTTACACGAAATTCTTTTACATCATTTTGATTTGATTCTTAAATCCATGCCTTCGTTATTATATTTTACGAGAATAAATTACAGACGTTTCCTAAGTCTTCGATCTATATATAGGAGAATACTATGTACGATATATATTTCCTGGAACACGACAAGCATTGAACCTTTCTGTTAAAAAAAGGACATCTTGAACCAGAACTGATGTGCACGGTCTTTGATTTCTTTGGAGTTGCTGAATTTGCTCGTTTCCACTGCTTACTCTGACACTTGCTTTCCGGTTCCAAATGGTGACACCATGTTTCGTCACAAGTGACAATTTACAACAGAAAGCGGTATTCCTCCTCATAATAATGTTGCAGATTACTCAAAGACAGTGCCATTCGAGTATTGCGCTGTTCGGCGGCTAGTTGGTATGGATCCCACTGCGCACAATTCAAGTGTTGATACATTATGGTGTGAGTGGGGCAAACGCTAATACCCCGTAACCGACGGATCTTGTCCACCTTGATTCTGTGGTTGTCCAAGACTAAATCATTTACTTCCGCAATCATTTCCGATGTGATGACATGATGAGCATGTCCAGGTCGAGCATCGTCTTCCAGTAACTCGCGTCCCACAAGAAATCTTTTGCGCCATTTCATAACACTTGAACGACACAGACTGTCCTCACCGTGCACATCCTTCATCGGTTGATGCATTTCACTGCCTCCAACTACCTCCACTGCTAAAAAACGAAACACTCCTCGTTGTTCTTTCTTACTCGCCTGCTTGTTTGGTAGTGGACGATAACCTGAGTGACCCCTTCTCTTCGGCGTGAAACCCTACTTTAGCTATGAAACGTCAAACGTTGCGCACGCGTCAATATCTCTACCGATAGATGATGCCACCATACACATAGTTACGTAGTGCCACCTTACATGTAATCTAAAAATAAACACACTCTGACGAGGTTTCTTTTGAATGAATCTCATTTTCCTAGGAGAAGAATAATCCACTCACTCATTACAAAATCCCTGATATATCAGATTTCTGACTTGAAATTTGGCTGGAATGTTTCTTTTGTATTGTGGATATCTACTATGGATGGATTTTACGTAAATTGGTCTAGAAAGGAGAGGCAAGGAATAGTAAAATAAAAAAAATATCTTTTTGAACTATTAAAACTATAATGCCTCTTTTATTGGGTAAAAATCTTCTCAGAACGTGATTTGCATAAACAGAATTCCAGAGGTGGATTTACGGGAGAGTAAAAATAAATATGCTTTTGGTGTCAAAAATAATATATTTTCCTTATTAAATCAAGATATAAGGAATATAAGAATGTTTTTTAATGCAATCGAAATGTTTTTGCAAGAATTTTGTCATCAATATTTTTAAAAAAGTTTTATAATGCCATAAAACATCATGAAATACCCATGGAAACTGGAGGGTAATAGCTAGTAAGATAAATATATTTTATGTACTACTGGCTATTCCATTCCTTTTAATTGCTTAATTAAAAATACAATTAGCCACGTCAACATTCATCTTAAATCCTCGAAGAAAATTTCTTTTCATTTTAAAAAAAGTAAGGTTTATTTTTAAAAAAAAAACAGCTTAATAAGGCAAGTCTAGGTTTATTTATAAAATATAACAATTCTATGTTGTACTAATTAAAGAAGTATAAAAATACAACACAGAGAATAAATAAAACATAAATTTCCTACCTTTAATTTTTCTTGTATCTACAACGCTAATTTATACGTTTAGAAATTACATCATTAATAACTATTTCAAATGACAGATAAACTATCAACAATGAAATACAAGCTCATTGTTTCAACTTTTTTTTTTCCAAATAGTCCTGATTTACGAGTTAAATGAATAAGAATATTTTACGCATTAAAACTAAAAGAAAATGGAAAAATAAAAGTTCCAAGCTTCATTCACAGTTTCATTTAATTTTCTATTAAAAATGCATAACATTCTCACGTAGAAAATATTATATACTAAGAATGATAAATTTTTCATGAGAACAATTTTATTTAAAAAAATTTGATCTCAAAATTCTGTGATCAAATAACCCTACAAAAAGGTTTTTGAAATATTTTTAAGACTTTGTGAAAATAAAAATATTGAATTTAATCTCGTTCCCGGCTAGTGAACACAATCTTCTAAGAAATCGAAGGTAAAAGATGAAACTTTTTAGTCTTTTTCGAAAATGCATTTTTTCTCTGTGAAATTCTTTCAAAAGATTAACTTGCGCTACTTCTACAGTTTGATATTTGTATAGGTAAAGAATTAAAGAAAAATGCTAAGATTAACTTCTTCAAAAGGCAAAAGATTAAGGACTTCATGTAAAAGGTAAATGGAATTTTTCATGCATTAAGTGAAAATAGAAACAATTTAAAGAATGTCAAAACATAGAATCATTTCTTAGAATTATTTGCAGTTTTTTTTTTTTCCTTTTAAAATTTAATGAAAAAATTTATACCTGTTTTATAATGTTTTACTTTTATTTTTCTTCAAAAGTTTGTAATTCAGTTCAAAATTGGGGTTTGTGATGAATAAAAATAAACAGTAAATATATTCTTCTAGGAAAATTCTTTCTGTATTCCCAAATAATCCTTTTTCAAATACATAAATTATCAAAAGGAGAGGTGTTTATTTTTAATATAATTCATAGAAATCTACCATCAAACATATAATATTTTTTAATCTAATTTCAGTAAATAAATATTTTTGCTTTTAAAATGCATTTACATTACATTTTAATTTCTTTAACATTTTATATTATTTTCCCTTGCAAAATGTTGAAATATTTTCGACACTCAGTTCAATATTCTAGTTACTATGCAGCAATGTTTCTTTCCTAAGCAATAGAGAAACTCTGTATTTTAATATGTTAAGGAATATCCACACCAATAGGTTAGAGAGTTAATTTTGAAGGATAGAAATTTACCCAACAGAAACCACTAATTACTGGAAGGACATTTATAACATTTATTTATTTTCAGAATGTTCTATAGAAAACATAAATTTTAAATATTGATATTACCTAAGATCAATAGCTAAAAAGAATGAAAAATCGAATACAAAAAAAATTTCCTTTCTAGGTTTGTGCTAAATGTATTAAAAACGCAATATCAATCCAAAAATGCTCATTATTAAAAAAAAATTATTTTTTTCCTTTATTAAATGTGTTTACTGAGTATACCCATTAAAAATTGAGGTTTAGTTGAAAAAACTTTTTTAAAAAGGTATTAAGTTTTATAAGAAATATTTATAGAGAATCAAAAATTTAGCTCAAAACTGTAATAAGAAACAGCATCCATAAAGTTTTGTCATAAAATATATATTTAAAAATTCAACTCAATAATACACTCAAGAGCCAAAACATTATGACCACCCCTACATTTTGCAATGAACTCGCCTGAAAGACGTGGAAGGCACGTGATCAGGTGGAAGTGGTATTTAACTGCTGATGGAAAGTCTGAAGAATTATTCTTTTACTTACTTTTGGGTGTGATGGGAAAGGCGACTAAGATAGAGCGACTTTCATAGAGGGCAGATTGTAATGGCTCGAAGTCTCGGAACAAGTATTTCCGAAACTGCACGACTCGTGGGTTGTTCGCGATCTACAGTTGTTAGTACTTATGCCAAGTGGATGAATGACAGTGAAACCAGAGGTAGACGACATGGTGTTGAACGTCCACACGCTATCAAAGAAAAAGGTCGTCGGAGACTGTCTCGCATGATGAACCTAAACCGGAGCCAGACAGTGACTCAGCTGACAGCCCAATACAATGCATGGCCTAGTAGAATAGTATTGGAGCACACTGTTCAGCGGACACTGTTGGATATGGGGCTACGCAGCAAACGTCCCTCTCGTGTGCCTTTGCTGACCAAGCGTCATAGCCAACTGCGCCTGCGCTGGCCCGGGAACTTCGCGACTGGTACATAGATCAGTGGGAGAGAGTTGCCTGGTCAAATGAATCATGTTTTCATTCATCACGCCGATGGCGTGTCAGGATACTCTGTCTTCCAGGCGAACAGTTGTTCCTCTAATGTGCAGTAGGTCATACGCAGGCCGGTGGTGGTGGTATTATGTTTGGAGGGACGCTCCCTTGGGCGTCTCTAGTACCCGTGGTTGTGGTAGAGCAGACCATGAATGCTACAGGGTATATGAACATCATTGAGGACTAGTTGCACCCTTACATGGCCTCTGTTTTTCCAGCCGGAAATGGAATGTTACAATAGGAAAACGCCCCGTGTCAAAAGGCTAAAATTGTGTTGGAGTAATTCCAGGAACATTATGCTGAATTCCAGTTAATGTCCTGGTCGCTGAACTCTCCGGATCTCAATCCGATAAAACACATTTGGGATGTCATGGAACGGCAGCTCAGAGTTCAAAGACCACCAATTCGCAATATCTCGGATTTTTGTGACCGTTGCTTAAACATCTGGTAAAATATGTCTCCTGCCATCTACTAAGGACTTGTGGCATCCATGCCAAGGCGAGTTGAAGCTGTGTTGCGCGCCAAAGGTGGGCCAACTCGTTTTTGACAGGTGGTCATAATGTTTTGGCTCTTGAGTGTATTTGCCTTAGTTATAGGTCAGTTAAGTTTTATTTTTAAACTTTACTAGAAAAAGAATATAGTTTTTCCCCCTGAATAATCCCTTTTTAAACTCAAACCGGAACATTACTACATCTAGATATTCTCTTATTGAATAGTAAGGCATTTTTTATTCAGACTAAAATAAATCTGGAATATTAAACGCTCATTCGTTCTTACAATTAATTATACACTGCGGGCCACCGTACATGCAACACCCTGAAGGAAGCACGCAAATAAAATGAAATTTACTACATGCATTAGATTAGCGAAGGTGAGATATGCAAATGATTAAAATTTAGCGAAGACACACATCACGCACGCCTGTGGCGCCACCTCAAAGCGATATTTAAGGCTTGGATATTTCGAGGATTTCAAGTTCGGCAATTGTGTTTTTCATGTTGGTTTTTCAAAAAATGTTCAGTTATGTCTCGTAGAAAACAGCGATCAGCTTTTGATCAAGTATCCTAGTTCGACAGAGGAAGGATAGAGAGTAGCCTACCGAGGTTCTGGATTATCTTTCAGGGAAATCGGTAGTCGTGTTGGACGAAATCAAACAACTGTAATACGGATATGTGCCCGTTGAATGCAGGAGGGTACGACGAACCGACGTGGTCGATCGCATCAACCTCAGTGCACCACTTCAAGTGGGGACAGGCAAATTGTTCGCATGGAAGTGGCGGATCGCTCAGTCACATCTCGAACCATAGCACAGCACATTGAGTCCGTAACGCATCATTCGGTGTCTGCGCGTACCATTCGACGCCGTTTACAGCAGAGTGGTTTGTCCGCAAGACGTCCATTGCTTGGTCTGCCCTTGACGCAGAACCACAGACGTCTCCGCCATCAATATTGCGATGAAAGAAAGATGTGGGTGGCAGAATGGAATGAAGTTGTCTTTAATGATGAGTCACGCATCTGTCTACAGCACCACGATGGTCGGATTCGAGTCTGGAGACACCGTGGAGAGAGTATGCTGAACAGCTGCGTTATGCATCGTCACACTGGTCCTGCACCGGTTATTATGGTATGGGGTGGTATTGGATATTACTCTCGCACTCCTCTAGTACGCATTGCTGGTACTTTAAACAGCCAGTTCTATATC
Source organism: Trichonephila clavata (assembly GCA_019973975.1). Taxonomy (NCBI): domain Eukaryota; kingdom Metazoa; phylum Arthropoda; class Arachnida; order Araneae; family Nephilidae; genus Trichonephila; species Trichonephila clavata. The sequence continues at coordinate 78,890 of BMAO01004619.1, forward strand.
GCCATGGTGTCGGAGCCAGTTGTCCTTCCTTACCTTCATGGCTTGGCCACAGCCAAACTTCAACATGATAATACGTGACTACAAGTGACACGCATTGTCCAAAGGTTCTTCGTCAATCACCAGATTGAATTGCTTACTTGGCCGGCTCGCTCTCCGGATCTTTCGCCGAAAGGAAACTTGTGGTCCATGGTTGCTTAACGATTGACCCAGATTATACCCCCAGCTGCCACACCAGATCAACTTTGGCAACGTGTGGAAGCTGATTGGTCTGCTGTACCCCAAGAACACATCCAAAGTCTCTTTGAATCAATGCCCAGGCGTGTGGCAGCGGTGATCTTCAACATTGGCGACTGCTCTGGCTGCTGATTCTGGCAGGAACCACACTTTACAGAAATCCATAAATTTAATTGTTTGATACTTGGTCAACATGTTAACCACAAAATAAATTTTGTTGCTCAATCTCTTGTTTTTCTTGGTGTTGCATTTACGGTGGCCAGCAGTGTATAACAAATGAATCATAACATATAATACATTTTTAAAACCATATTTGCTACAATTAAAGAACCATTTATATCATCATCCTTAATAAGCTCTTTATAATGAATAACATCTGTACAAAATAACGAACTAATTCCTTTTCTTATATTATAGAATAAATAAAATAGTGAATAGTTATTTGTTGTGTGACCTTTTTCTACTCTAATGAATTATTACACCAACAAAAGCCTAACCGAATTTACTAATATGAAAGGCAAAAACACTTATCGCCTTTACTACTAGCATATCAATAACATGATATTTTACTGAAAAACCTGCAGTTACAAATTTCATTTAGAATGTAACTAAAACTACGATATTAAGCAAATAATATTTAGGTCTTGAGGCATGTATAAAATGCCTGATTGTAATGAATAATTCTTAGTAAACAGTTACTAAGTAATTTACTGTAATTACTTAGTATTTTATAATCCATAATGCATAACTATTAAGAATGAGAATACAATCTAAAATGCACTACTAAATGGATGTATAATAGCTTCCATCGTGGTTGCTTTTAATACTTAATTTTAATACCCTTTAGGAAAGTAGTGTATTTATAAAAAGCACAAATTTTTCGCTTATGAATTGCTATTAATAAATTCTATTGAATTTATTAATAGACTATATTTATCTGAGAATGAAATGTGAATACAATGCACATAAACTTTCTAATATGCTTTATATGCATGTATATACTTCAATATAATATGTACAATTATAATGCTATTTGATTTTAATTATCACTATAATTTATATTACTGGCTAATTCAATTACAAAAACAAAAACAAAAACATTTAATGGTAAATACGAAGAGGCAAGAATCTAACAAGATGGAATATGAGACTCAATATCATTTTTCTCTAATTATATACAATTATGCATATCAAAAGGACATTTTAGCTACTACTAATCATAACGTTGATATGAAAATACCATCCTTTGAAGTGTTTTAAGCAAAACAGTTATTATCATTCAGGTATTTAAGTATGAATTTTATATATATTGCTACGTTGATCGGGGTTCGAGGATTTTATGCAAAATCAGTCGTAAACAACAAGACAATTCTTTAAGAGCGATGAGTATTTATTGTCGAAAATCAACCCTTGAAATACAGGATTCAACACCAAAATTCACAGATAAAATTCCAGAAGGATTTCACACCTTCAACAGCACTCAGACACAATAAGCAGTGCCTAAAATACACGTATGCATGAGCTTATTCACAAGCATAGCCTAGCTAATCACTAGTCAAAACAATGCTCACTAATTGCTGGTTGAAACAAGATTGACTGTTACGGCGAGAATCGCTCTATTTATAGCCGTATTTTCGAGAAAGATGCGCTCGCGTCATAGATCTTGAAATTAGTGGATTTCTTCACTAATTTCTTGAAGAATCCATGGAGTCCTGAACTCGCCAACGTGGTCGCCAATGTCTCCAAATTGATCGCCAAAGTAGCAAACTGGTCGTCAACTTGGTCGCCAAAAATGATGTCAAATTGGCTCTATCGCAAAATTTCGCCAAGTTCCTATTGAATCGCCATTATAACGTAAGTGACGGCATTGCTTGTAAATATTTCAGATTTAACATAAAATAAGTATAACATAAAGTAATATAAATGTTTTACACATTGAAATACAGATTATTTACACTATTTCATACAAAAAATTCGTAACAATATATATATATATTTAATATCACCGGGCAAATGCATACTTTCTTTGCAGCTCCTCAATAGATCGTATTAAACCATAAGGTAACTGCCCATTCACAATATTTCGTTTTGTGAATTAGGTTATTAATTAATCATTTAATCATTGTTATTCAGTTTAATAATGTGAGAGGGATAAAACTCGGTACCTTCTGCTTCGTAAGCACGTAACAAACCACTGAACCAAAACGATCACTTCAGTCCGGAGGCTTTTAGAAGCTTATATAGGAACTGCCGCTAAACAGATGTAAATTCCTTTCACTGGATTTATATAAGTCAAAATTAGAACGTCTATTTATTTTACCACGCAAACATTTCTTGAATGAAATTTCCTTTAAAAATGTGCAGCACATATAATGAATTTAATTTTTTTTAAAAAATTATATTTCAATTATACTGCAATCCTTTGAATGTGTAAAATGCAGTGACTTAACGTACACCCCCGCAAACCCCGTATTACGGGGGAGGCCAGGATTCTAAGGGGCCCAAAGCCTGACTGATACCAAGTACGTACCCATTGTAAGATATGGCTTGGGGCCCAAAACCTGTCTTTGCAGGGGGGCCCTAATAGTCTCCGTTACGCCATTGGTAAAACGAAAAGAAGTTAAACATAAGAAAAATGCATGAACCATAAAATAAGTCACTTCATTTCTTAGTGAAGGTAACAAATAGATGAGTATTCTAGAATAATAAATGGGTTTACAATTTTAGTCAGCACGGCAAATATTTACTGCAAACTAATAAGTGTTCTTCAAATCCCACGCAAAAAAGTTAAGAATTTATTTTATAAATAAGTTGTAACACTTAACTATATTTTTTTGTTTTACTAAACGTTTTCAGAAGAGACTTTTGTTTTATCATTATAAAAAGATAAATCTTATGAGGTCAGATGAAAAGGATTTTATTTTCCACACCACAAGCTCTACATGAATATTACGCAAAATACAAATAACGTTTTTTGAAATTAAAAGTTCTGTTTTCTTTCTTTCTTTTCCTTTGCTTACTCAGTTTCATTTCCCCCCCCCCAAGATTAACTTTTTTGGTTCAAATTCTTTCAACCTGGTCAGTTTAATGTCTGTTCTACCTTAAACTTTTTTCGCCTGGTTATTACATGAGTTCTGAATTTCTGAGAAAACATAATAATTACAAATGGTTATTTCTCATTAAATTTTCTTCATTAAAAAGCTATAAGGCTAAAATGTGATTTTATTAATCCACAATGCTTATTTCTTTGCTTTAACAAAATTCTTAATATTTTTAAACAGTTAATATTCCTTTCTTTCATAATTCTTTAAGTTAAATGAATTCCTAGTCATTAAAACGAAGTTTTCGCAGTTAAAACTTATTGACTCAAAAATATCGTTAAAATAAATTAGCTGCTATATTTTCCAATTTTTGATAATACACATATTTGAAAAACAAATTTTTTGTAAAATCATTTTGAATTCTTGAAACAAATTCAGAAAAATTTATGTGCGAGTTATTTTATTTTTAAACAACTTAACAAACCATTGCCACATCGTATTTTATAATCTAATGTAAAGACAAAGATTAATGCTGTTAGAGAAGTCAATTTTCGACAAGTCTTTTAAACGTTGGCATATTACTCTATCCCACAATATATTTACAGGTACCAAATAATACCGGAACTATTTCTATTCCTAATGGCAAACCTGTGTTCGTGCAACGGTAATAGCATCTCGAATTAATCCACTTGCAACAAACTGGATTGTTGGGAAGGTCTTCTACCTACTATTATTCAAGCATTCTATTCAAATTGAGGGAATTTATACAAAGCATGCGATATCCAGGACCAATTAGCATTTTGTGAGACAAATTGATCTTCTAATCCGCTGTCACTACCGTTGTTAGCGCACGCGTTGCAGTGCGTTACAAGTTAAGCTTCGTTGAAAACAATGAATAGCAGCTTAACGAACTCGATTCTTTGAATGATAGATTGAGAATATTTTAGATAAAGCAACATTATAATATCTAGTCTTATGTATTGAGATTTATAGTTAATGCTTTCTTTTTTATCTATATAAATAAATAAAATTGAAGTGTCTGTTTGTAATTTCAAATTAGCAGCTTTTTACTAAATGCATTTAAAGGTATATACGGTACGTATATCAAAAATCAAT
>BMAO01004620.1:0-43393 GCA_019973975.1 Trichonephila clavata
CCTTGACTGGAAACCACAGTCGTTTGAGTCACTAATGGTGCTATGAACTGCGGACATGAACAACGGAATGACATTGGACATGGAAGTACATTGTGTTACTGACGAATCCCGCTTATGTCTGCAACATTACGATGGTCGGATTTGAGTTTGGAGACACCGTGATGATAGGGTGCTGAATTTTTTGTTATACATCGCCACAATGGCCATGAACCTGGTCTCATGTTTTGCGGTGGTATTGGATTTCACTGCCGTACCCCTCTTGTACGCATTGCCACGGTACACTGAACAGCCAGCACGTCTCTTGAAGTGTTGGAACCCGTGTTCCTCTCATACATTCAGCGTTTACCATCAGCCATATTCCAACAAGATAGTACGTGATCACGCAAGAGTTCAAGAGTGGTGTTCAAGAGTTCTTATTTACTCATCAGGTTGAATTGCTTCCTTAGTCTGCTTTTTCACCCGATCAGAAACGTGTGGTCCATGCTTGCACAACGACTGACCCGGATACACTAACCGCTGCTGCAGCAGATCAACTTTGGCAATATGTCGAAGCCGCGTGGATTTGTACCCCAAGGATACATCCAAAGCCTCTTTGATTCTATGCCGAGACGTCTGGCAGTGGTCATAGCCAACAATGGCAGCTGCATTTACTACTGATTTTGTCATGATCCGCACGTCACAAGAGGCTGTAATTTTAATCGTTTCATCTTTGTACAACATGTCTTTTTCCAAATACATTTCGCTGTGATATCGCTGATTCTTCTTGGTGTTGCATTTTGTTTTGTCAGCAGTGTAGTATTGCAACATACTTTTAAAATGTTATTTGTGAGTACTACAATCAACGAAATAAATTTAATGTCATATTTATTTTATATTCCAATATTTAGGGAATGTTTTGAGCAAAAAAATTGACCGCTTAAGGGTTATTCTCCCTACCTTTCCTCAAATGACTTTTTCCAACTCCCCCCTCCAAAACAATAAAACTTTGTCGAGTTGCATATTAGGGAAACACAAGTAACTTTATTTAAGAAGTCAAAAAAGGGCTTCTGACGCAATCTGCTGAGTTCTATAATGATGATCTTTGAAAGTTCAGGAAATACTGGAAGAAATGCATAAATCTGGAGGTTGACAATGCAGAGAATTCTATACAAATTAAGTTTCTATTTCATATTTTTTTTATATTTAAAACTTTTCTACTTCCCCATCTACACAGGGAATTTTTTTCTTTAGCAGAGAAATAATTTGGAATGATTTGCAAAGAAATACATAAGCATTTTATAATAACAAATAAGCGCGAAATTTAACTCAGAACATATTTACATTTAGAGAAAGGAAGGCAGTGAAGAGGGAGATATATTAGAGGAAATATACCAAACCACATATAACAGAAACGCAATGCAATTCAAATTGTGTCAAGTATTTGATCCTTAGGGTAACTAAATAAAAAAAGCAAGTTGAATAATCTTTTATAATTGAAAGGAGTTGAATTTCTAGTCAAGTGCATATAATTATTTTTAATCGAAAAGTTGTATGCAAATGTGATGAAAAATAATACCTTTTTCAATAATTTATCATTTAAATTCATTATTTCTAGTCTTAGAAAAACTAAACTCTCTCAAATTCATCTTCAATTAATTTGTATCAACATACTTTTTAAAGTTTATATTGAAAAATAATTTAATGTATAAAAAACTTATTAAAAACAAATCAGTTATTAAAAAGTAATTTTAATAACAAAAATAAAGCATCTTTTTTTTAGACTTGAAATAAGAACGCTAGATTTATATTACAGCCATATCTAAGACTTCGTGCTGCGACTTAATAGATGCCTGAAGAGGAAATATTGTCAAACACTTTTAAACTCAAAGTACTTCATAATTTATTTTCTGCACTTTATGTAATATTTATACTCATAATAAATTCTTTTAAGAATAAAGACTTCCATATTTCAAATCTTTGCTCTTAAGATCTTAGCTCTGTCACTATATGAAGGAGTAATTTTACTAAAATTTGAAAGAATTTGAAAGTATTTACTTAAAGTTGAAATGGTACTCTTCCTGCATTAAATATGTATATATTTTAGAGTTTGAAATAAATATTTAATGCACTTATTTTTAAAGTACTTTGAAAATTTCAAAAAGATTGCGCATTTACGTGTAACATCAATCCGGAAAATAAGTCTTGAAAATAAGAAAAACGTTCAAAACAACCATTTATAAAATATCAGCTTTTTGTGAAGTATTTTTGAGCAATGTCACTGATGTATTTATTGCATATATTTATTGTTTTTATTTTAAATGAAAACAACTATCTTATCTATACACATTAACGCGTATACTTTTCAAAATAAAAATAGTTTAATTTTATATTATTTTCAACTTGAATTAAATAAAAAGTAACTAAAATTAGGTTTGGTTAGAGCATACATTAAACATTGAGAAAGTATGAGTAAATATTTAAATGCTACAAAATAACTCGAAACAAAAATAAATTCTCATGAACTCAACTTCGTGATTGAACATACCCATTTTAAATGAGTGAGAATAAAAAAAAGAAGTATGTTATTTTTTTTATCAAACGTTTGTGATTGAATATTATCAATTTTAGATGAATCAAAATAGAAAAAAAATATATTTACCAAACTTTTATCTGAAAATATTATTTTATAAAAAAGGCTTTTTTACATAATAGAGAAAGAACAATATGAGTGCAGATTAGAATACTATTTAAAGCTGATGAGGAATATAATAAATGATAATAAGTTTTATATTGTTAAAACTATTTTCGAATGTCTTATATTTTGGCCTATTTTTTAAATCTAAAAATATTACTTTAGCAAAAATAAAGTTTGAAAGCTTCAAGTAGATTGCATTCTTTTTCCTTCAGTTTTTTACTATTGTAAAGTACATTGTGTTATCTAATTTCTTTCAAATTCGCATAAAACTAAGATTATAAAACTCTTCTGGTAAGGAAAAAGAATAAATTATTATTAGGTATATTTTATGCAAAGTAAAGTAATGTCATTTCAAATTTAGTGAAGACTCACCATTTATCAAGTTTGAATTGTAACAAAAATAATTACATTAATATTTATTTTTTAAAAGTTACTTAAAAGTACAAATTACTATTCCGTGCTCGCTTATCTAATAATGATTTTAATACGATCAAATGTAACTTGAACAACAATTGCGATTTATTCAGTATATTCTTCAGTGCATAAATGATGAATTATTCTAAGTATCTCTAATGATGATTATTTAAATCAACAATCTAAATTAGATAGATCTAGTCAAATAAGTTATAATATATACGTTATACAACCACGAAGTAATAAATAATTCATGGAGCTCCTATGAATACTTATGTTTCATTTAAAACAAAACAGATCATAAGACTTAAATAGATTGTAAATATTTCACTGAAATAAGGATGGCTGAAAATATAATTATCAATCAAATTGAAATTTTTAATCAATTTTCTGTCAACCAATTCAACTTCCAATTTCAATTGCGTTGTCACATTCTATTAAGGCACACAATAAAATTCAGAGTTAATTTCTGGATAAAATTTAGGTGATTATGAATAATTGTCGATGTCATGGGTTCCTAAGGCTCAGCGTATTGTGGAAGTGTGGAGTGAGTTACCAGGATGTGGAAAACGTTTAGATCCTTTATTTACATCATAATTTGTGCATTAGGAAATGAATTGAATGAAAAATATTATATGGATGTTCAAACATTTTTAGACAAATCACACTTTAGTTTTTACATTTTAGTGTTTATTTTTAAGACGTAATCACTAGCCCTAAGCTGTGTCTCTGACAAGCATACAAAAATACTTCATAAAAGATAAATAATGACGATTCATAATGTAGAATGACGACAAAGAGAGCATTCTTTCACTCATATTATTCTGTGTATTATTTCCTAAAAATATTTTCATAAAGATATTTGCCTTAATTATGAAAATACAACAGCACAAGTTCTATTTCATTTTTGGAACCTATCACCAACCCCTTTTCCGTAAATGTTCTTTATTTTGTGCAACGCGCAATCGCATAATACTCTGATTTTACCCGGGAGTTACCTGCACTTCTGAATTCTCTTACAAAGTCATATACGTATTTTTCGAGAATTTTATTTAATGAAAAAACATTTCATTGCTGATGTCCTTAGGAGAAGTGAAAATAAAATTTCTACCTCAAACTTTCCCTTGTGTAAAATCTAAAATCTACAAAAAAATTCAGGCATAAAATAATGTTGAGGAAATTTCAGGATAACGATACTTTGATAAGAAAATTACTCAGAGAGAGAGAAAACCTACTTTTTTTTCAACTTGTTTAACAAAGAACTCATACAACATAAGGTAAATTTAAAGGCATATAGAAATATTCAAGAAAGTAATGGCTTTAAAGTAAAGATTCTCTTATGAAAAGTGCAACAAAATTGTTACTCAACATTTGGATAACATCTGTAAGAAATATTACTGAAACAGAATTACACGATCAAGACAGAAGTTGCCGTTTATACAGTGATTCTTAAAAGATGGGGCACGCCTTCCTGGGAGAGGAAATTGATAACCCTACGTGGGGGGGAGTTCAAACTAAAAGATAAAGTATTGTAGCTTAAGCATTAAAGTACCTTATTATTACATTCAATACATTGTTATTGTATGGGGAGGGGTCTCGTGATGAAGTTATGATTGAAAATTGGTTCGCAAATACTGGAAGTTTGAGAAGCCTTGGCTTACACAGAGAACGTTTAATTTAACCATAATAAAAATGAATGCTTCATTAAATATTTTCTTGTAATAGATTTTGACTGTGAATGACAGCGTCGTTACCTCGGTCGCATCTTTAAAGTTTCAAATATTTGTCAGTCAGTTACATTCATGAAAGCATTCTACTATTCGTACTTTTCATTAAGTCTTACAAAATATACAAAAGCGATGAATAACAAGTACGTTTAATACATAAAAGTACTGCGAGAAAATATGGAGAGAACAAGGGACCTGCTACCCGTATATGTTTGTGTGTGTGTGTGCCTTTCAATCTCCAAGAAATTGACCTTTACGGCAGCGCAGGCTTGAGGGTCTGGTAAGGCATCACGTCGGATGGGCGCACACACTTCTATAACTTTGCAAATGTATTGTGACTGCTGTGCGGTATAGGGATGAGGTCTTGGAACCCTATGTTTACCTTTTCATAGGTGCAGTTGGCTCTGATTTTATTTTAATGGATGACAACCGGAGTTACATAGAGCTCATCTGGTCGATGAATTTCTGGAAATTGAGGATATTTGCCGAATGGATTGGCCAGTTACATCTCCAGACCTCATCCCTATAGAGCATGACAGAGACGGTCAGGGAAAAGAAATTGTAACTCGCAACTACTTCCTTCGAGAACCATCGAAAATCAGAAAAAGGAATTGCTGAACGAGTGGAATTAATTGCTACAGGAACTTATAAATTAGCTTATTTCCAATATCAAATCACGGTGTGAGACCTGTTTATCTGAAAGAGGGGACCGTACCCCCTATTAAGGGGGTCCGGCACTTCCATAGGAGCCCATTTAAAAATGACGTAAAATTATGTACCTTTTTCTCAAAAAATTCTTGCTTCTCATAGATGAAATTTTTACAGTACGTTATATGTACTATAAATAAGACTTTTATGGAGGGATTTGTCTTTTTATTAAATATTAAAATAATTATGAATTTTTTAAAAATGTCCAATCCCCCCCCCTAAAATTTAGTTTAAAAGGACATTATCTCAAACAGTTTGCTAGATATATCTCATCCCCTCCATTAAAATGTGTAAACATGTTGCCAATATAATTACTGAACATTTGAGGAACCTACATTATTTAGTTTCTGAGAAAAAAGTACATAAAGGGAAAAATATTGCATTTGGAGAAAACAGGCTTTAAAGTAAAAATTTGTAATTTTTGACGATTTACCTTTTTTAATACTTTCCAGAAGCATATGAAACATTTTCTTTGCCCTCTGCTTCTTCAAAAGACTCTTCTAATTTTTTTGTTTCATTATTTTTAGCAATCTAGATTTTTTTTGTATCTCAAGATGCTTTCGTTGGGCTACACGAATCCTACGTGCATCTAATTTTTTAAAGCATGACACACAATTAAAACCTGATTCAATACTACAATCGTTTAAAATGATTAATTTGGCTACATGGCCCATATTGAATTGTGAAATTACCATATTTACCCCTAATTTTAGAGTTTTTAACTCCACAAACGTAGATGTTGGAATGACTGACCACATGGTATTATTAACTGACTCATTGAGGTTTTGAGTCTTTCCATGTAGACATTTTTTTAATAACCTATGGTCAGCTAAATCTGTAAAAATTGTCTTAATTTCATTCATGAGAGAAGATGACACTTGGGTATGTTTTTTATGATCATAATGCTTTTCGTTAAATTCAGCTGTTGCTTTCTGAGACTTGCACCACGAATTTGTACCCAAGGGACACAATCCATGTTGAGGGCTCTCATTTGTAGACAAAAGTTGGAAATAAGCAGCCCAAACAGAAGTTTTCATGTTGTGTAAATCATTGGTATTGTTTCTAATGTCCATACCTAATACCTCTGAATTTTTGACATTAAAATGTCAGTGAGTCGGTTGCTTCCACTTAGGCTTCTTCCATCACTTAATTTTTTCCTCTATTTCTTCTTTTGAGATTCAAAAGAAGGGTACCCATACGCTTTTGCATATGCTCAATGCACTCTAATTTTTCCACTTGAGTGTCATAAGGGTTCAGGGCAAGTATTGATGAAAAACGTCTTCAATCTCCAACGCCCAAATATTTTGTGTAACGAATGTTATAATGAGCTTCGGATCTTTCAAATATCCCCGTTATACCTTTCATTTCCATGCCTCCACTTATCCCACTATAGTTGGCAATACATGATGGCTCATGAACAAAATTAAACGCAGTTTTGCACCGACAATGTTTTGAAAACACTTCAAAATCAATAACTTTTCCAGTATCGACACTCGTAGCTGTAACAATACCATTGAAGGACTGGTATCCTCTTTCCTGCCATGAACCATCTAAGGCAACAGCAATGTCACGGCTACCTTCTATTCGTGTTGCCTCCTCAACAGAATTTCTAATTGATTTTTCACAGTTAAATTTAAAAGAGTCGAACAACAATTCTGTATAAGTATGGAATACTTCAGGTGGAGATGGCAAGTTCATAAATCCGCAGAATGTTTCTGCAGCTGAACGACCTCTTCCAATAGATCTGAAAGCAAATACCAATCTGATATTTGAGTGGAAAAGTTTATTTTTATTCTTCAATTTAGTTGACGTATGGAAACCATGTTTTTTTGCGCAAAAACTACAACAAAGTTCCATGTAATACCCTATTCCAACTCTTTTAGAAGCCTCCAATGAGATGGAATGGCCACAGTTTTTACAAACAGCAAAGTTCAATAAAGCTTTATTCAATAAATTTAATTCTATTAAAACATTTTTTTCATTCCTTCCTTCCATATCTTCATATAAACTGTTGTTTGAAATAAGTTTTCGTTTTGAAGCACTTTGAATAACAGTTACTGTGCTGTCTGATGTGATAGCAAGAACATTCTGAGCATTCATTTTTTAAACCCCAACATTTTTGAGTTTTTTAAATATTTTTTAGATCTCCCCATAATTTTTGTCGTTAATAAAATACTAATAAATAATTTAATGTAAAACGTGCATTAAACAGAAAAAAAAATCTGGATAAATAAATTAGAATTTACAATTAGCAGGTTCAAGCAAGAATAATCCCATCTAACAACAAACCAAACGAAAAACAATAACTGTGTTGAGTTGTCTTTTTCCTTTCTTCAAAGAAAAATCGTTTTATTTATGTGTAAAAAAAAGGTTATACTAATTGTAGACAAAATAAATCGCGCTGTCATCCAAAAATCAAGCATGATGAAAGACAGGTTCTCCTCGAGGAGCACTTGTGACGCGTCAAGGAAAGTGGCTTCCTTTAAAAAATAAATAAAAATATTTCTAATTATTGTATTTCCATATATCATATATAATTTTAAGCAGAAATTTTTGAACTTTTCAAAGATATAAAAAAATCAAAATCGATCATTTTTCAAAAATCCATGTGCCGGACCCCCTTAAACAATTTTATTTGTTATATTCGGCAACACTGCTGTTTCATAACTTCTGACTTCGATGAGTGTTATGTACGACCATTCGCATGTATTTTACTGCTGAATGGTAAATTTTGCACTATATCAGCCCTATATACATGCCAAATTTTATGTATATAACAATGTATCTAGTAGTTCTAAAAATTTTCTTAATTTTGAACACCAGTGTTACTCGTTTAAATCTATTTTATACAAAAAAAATATCACGTATTATTAAAAAATAGTAAAGAAATTATATTTTAAACAAAATTTGATATTTATATATTAAAAAATAACTGTGTATGGTACTCATATACTCAGCATTTTATAAAAAAGCACTAATTCTTCTCGAATAAGGAATTTCAAAAGTCATGAATGAATGAATAATTTGTAAGAAAAACTCTGCATGCATATATTTCTATTGTGAACTTTATAGAAATAGGGTTTTTTTATTATTCAAGGCTGATAATCTCGTTGTTATATATTTTAATAATAATATTACCAATTATATATAAATAAATATAAATGTAAAAGTACTCTTATTAGTCTTTTTATATTTAATTGATCGTTTTTCAAGCATAATGTCAAAAACTCAAATACCTTTAAATAAAAGTAAGCCACACACATAGTTTCATTTACTATAACACGCAAAGAATTCTTACTATACTATTTCCTTAAGCACCTAGTTTCACACAATTAACGCATAAGCATAGAACACACAGCTTTTCTTCCTATTATAAAAAAAGTATTATAAAAAAAGTTGTATTATAAAAATAATGGTTAAACTGTTTAAAATTAAATACAAACCAGAATAAAAAAATCACATTTTAAAAGCATTATAAAGAAGATACACAAACCCATTTTCATTAATTAAGAGAGAGAGAGAGAGAGAGAGAGAATCCTACTACTTTTCTGAAAATATAAGAATTAAAAAAATTATCATACTTTATGTCGCGAAGATTATGAATGGTTTCCTTAGCGAGAAACCTTTCATAAAATCTATCGTATAAAATCTTAAAACGCAGTATCTACCAAAACTTTTTCGCTATAACTAATCCACTTATGGTGGATTATAACTGTTGATAATTAATTATAGGGTGAAATTTGACGGCTTTTTTTCTGTGACTCTTAGTTTTCCAATTAAAAAAAGTTGGAGAGAAAAAATACATCACTAATTTTAGTTGTACTTATTACAACCAAGGCTCCAATGGAGTGGAAAAGATATATTTTATATGAACAAATTTCTTGAATATATGTTGCCGTATAATTCATAATGAGTACAAATACTTCTACAAAAATGAATATTTTTACCTGTAGTATGGTCAGTGTATGTGTGTGTTCAATAGAGAAAATTGTGGTGCTATCTTCATAAGCCAGTAACAACCTCCAGACAAGTGTAATTACGTCGCGGGTTCTGTCATCGGATAAGCACCTCCACATTGGTGATCTTGGCTAAATTAAAAAAAAATGCCATTTTTTCCTGATCTGTTGTGGCGCCATCTACTTGCAACAAAAGCAACCAAAGTCGCCAGACTCACTTGCCACTGCATCCGAAAATCGTCAGACCCACTTGACGCAACGCCTACAATTAACAGCAACAAAAATTCCCACGCTAGACACAGCAAAAAAATCTTTTGCCTATGCACTGACTCACTGATGGGGGAGTACTGTGGTGGTATCTTCATGAGCCACTAAACAGCCTCCGGACAGGTGTGATCAATTTTATCTGTGGTTATGTTATGCGGCAACGGAATCTAGCTGATGAGCCCCTTCACAAAATAACTTAGGCTTTGAAAAATTACTGTATTATAGAGATATGAATATAAAGTCATATTTCATTTCATGAATTACTATTAATAAATTAATAATATGACTTTATGTTCTTTCAAGGTTGTTTGTAAACGTTTTGGCTCATAACATTTTGAATAGTAGTCAAAAAATGAATACGATGACAGCCTTCCCCAGGTACTTTAATTTAATTTCGACTCTACAGAATACACAAAATAACAGCATACACACAGAGAGATACATACACCAGGCAAATTTTGCAGAACCAGATCTCCGATGAAATGTTTGATTTCAATGAAAATAGTCAAAATACTGGGCTAAGAGTATTAAAGACTATGACTGGAACTGAAGACCATCAATGTGAAATGTTTTTCCAATTAGCAGTTTAAAAATAGTTTTCTTTTACAATTTTCTACTCCCTTAACCAGCGATCACTCTCTACACCCCGGCTATAATATAAGGTTAATGTATTTTAAAATGAAAATTTTGTATATATATATAGGTTAGTTTAAATTAATGTTAGTCTCATTTTTATGCAATAAATTTAATAATTTTATTTGTATAATACAAAAAACAACTTGTAGTTTATAAAAATGTATCATAATTGAATAAAATTTTGTGTTCATATTTAAATATTCGTTTTAAAAGTTTGGGGTGTTCTCTACACCCCGCGAGTAACGACGGTAGCAAAAACAGGCACAAGTGACCACGGGTTAAAAATATACCTGGGAAAATGTTACAGTATTTTTTTTAAATTTCTATTATCTTTGCAATATTCAAAGTAATTATCAACTTGGCTAATTTTTTTATTAAAGTAGTAAATACAGAGATATTCAAAAAAGAAGTATACAATCTTCAGACGCTGTTAAACAGTAACAAAGACACGCACCACCTTAGCAAACCATAAGGTGATATAGTCTTAAGTTTGCAACTGGCCCCTGACGGAAGGGACGTTAGCAATAGCTTGTGTGTCGTGATTAGTCAGTTGGAATGGCGACTTTCAGTAGAAAAGGCTTTTTTTATTGAACTTAGCAAACTCTCATGGGAATCACTTTTTCGTATATGTTAACTCTTTGGCACAGCATGTACAGGATGACATTGATAACTTCATTCTCCACTTGGATTGTGCTTCACCACACTGATAGGGACAATGCGAAATTACGCGATGAATTCTAGGAGCTGCGGACTACAACATGCCCCTGACTCAATGACTAACCAGAACTCCTGACCTAACACCTTGCGATTTCTTTCTGTAGGGGTACCTTAAGAACAAGGTATAAGGCGATCCCCTTCCTGTTGATCTAGCGGAGGTGCAACAGAGTATCACAACCGCTATCGATGAACATCATTCAGATACCTTAACACGTGTTCCGGCAAAAATAGGCTATCAGCTTGGTGTGTGTCTTATAACTAAGGGTTCACAAATAGAACATCTGAAACTATCAAAACTTAAAACAATCCCATACCAATCTTTCACAAGCAACGTATAATATCTTACAATAATCTTGATTTAGAGTGCATTGAAATTGTATACTTCTTTATGAATCACTCGGTATAATATTTTTTATTTCTAATGGCAGATTATGACCAGTTACAGCAGAGAAAAAGTATGAAGAAAAAAAGGAAGAAAAAACTGAAACAGATTTCATTAACTTAACATATATCTTAGCCTTCCAGTAACGCTCGGCGAGAAACGTTTTCTGCAGAGCAAGATAGTGTAAAAGATGTGCGGAGCCCATGACCTCTCCAGAGCTGCACAGAGTGCACACTGGAGAAAGAACAACTTTGAGTCGATACCGATAGTATCGCAGAAAGTTATGTCCGGTTGCTAGGCTGAATTCAGTGACCGCTCTACGCCTTGGGCCATTACGCAAATTCAGGACAACATTCCTCCAAGACATCTGGGGAACACGGTTGTAGAGGTCTTCCTGAGCACGTGTTTTGATAGATCTTTTCATAATATATATATATATATATATATATATATATATATATATATATATGTGTGTGTAATAAATCCATCTAGCATTCTTTAAATTGACTACTTTAAAATATTTTTAATTATTTGGTACACGACTAATGTGATAACCTTAATCTAATTGCTGTCGCGCGTTTGCAACCAATCACGGCTCCCATTAGAAAAGAGTCGTACGACCTTCACCGTCAGTTTGTAAATCCAGAGTGATGTGTGCTCGATCTTTTTTGTTCTTTGTCTGCTCGCCAAAAAACATGTCCTTTTCGCTGATTCTTGTTTCTTCTGCTATTTGTGTGTATGTGTCTCTATTCATTAATTATTCTAAATGATATTACATTTCATATATTTGTGACCACGAATAAAAGAAGTTTGAAACAAACCATGTATCAAGAAACAACCAACATAAATTCCCCTGGGCAAATCTACGTATAAAGAACCAACAACGGCCAACGCTACAAGCTAAGTGTCACCGAAATACGACATACACACACACACACACACACACACACATATATATATATATATATATAAAATGGAATAGAAGGTGGTAGACCAAGAAAAATCTGCACCACAAGAACACATTCAAATAATGTTTTATTATACAAATCTTATCCTTCAAAGTCGCTTAGCGCAGAAAAATATTAATGCTAGAGGTAAAATGTTAATTTATTTTTATTATCTTGTTATTTGAAATTTCTAGTTTAATTCTATGCCATAACAAATACTTTTAACTACAAATTATTCTATAAAATAATCTATAATTATCTTTAATATAAATAATCTCTATATAATTATCTTTAATATAAAATAATCTCTATATAATTATCTTTAATATAAAATAATCTCTATATAATTATATTTAATATAAAATAATTTATAATTATTGTATAATTATAAAATAATCTATAATTAATGTATATTTATAAAATAAATTATTAATCTATAATTATAAAATATTTTTTATTATAAAATCTATAATTAATCTATTAATCTATTTTATAAAATATTCTATCAATATATAATAATAAAATAATCTATAATTTACCTATAATTATCTTTTATTCTTTGGGAAATACTTTAAATTGTTAAGCAGTTTAAGTGTGTGTAATTTTAATTTGCACTTAAAGTCCTAGATTTTTGATGGAAAATATTTAAGTGATAGAATAAAACTAGGATTTCCATACAAATGCAATAGAATTTGATTTGTATGCGTGATATGTAATGGGTAATTACAATATATTCTTCAAGTTTCCAGGCATATTTCCGTGTTAACTATTCTGCCTTTAGCCGTAAATAACAATGAGTTAGTCATTCATAACATGTATACACTAAGTCTTACTTTCAGAATGTATAGTTATGAATTATTTGAAGTACTAGAAGCCTTATTCATTCAAGCAAGTTATATTACATTTGTTGTATATCAGAATGTAATTTTGGGTAATATTTGTTGATTTCTTGCCTTGCGTGCAAAACTCACTCATAAAACTTAGGATCATTCTCAAAAATTTCTCTACAGTTCATGTATAATTGCATATTATAAAAATAAAGGAAATATGAATTGCTTATGCATTTAATTTTCAAGCGTGATAGTTAAAACTAAATCTGATTTTCAAAATGAATAAGTAAAGATTCGTAAGTATCGGAAGTGGGATTTAGCACTACTAAATGGATTAATGATATGAATCAAGTAAAATACGTAAGCCATTATTTCATATTCATATGTTAAATTCTGAGTCTATCCAGTTAATGTTGTAGAAAATATTCAAAAGACCATTTATATAAACTTACTTCACTGTATAGCATGAAGATTTATTTTCCACTAAGGTTACAAATTTCAAAGAAATTTTATTTTTAGCAAACAGAACTTATAAGGTTGACTATTTGTGACAATTTTTTTTAAAAAATAAAAATATGGGGATTTTTTTGTGGTTTTTAGATTTTTTTAGTATATTTTAAGAAAAATATGCCAAAATTAAGAAGATAAAAAGAAATTATTATTACTAAAGTGGTAAAAATGGGTAAACGTTTATATATATACAAAAAAATCACATAAAACGGGGCCCATTCTGTACCAAATTTTATGAACTAATTTTCAATTTTTCAATTCTGACGTGTTGCTATGTTATTCATTTTTGAAATGACCTTCAGGATAAGAGATATTTAATTTTTCACAAAAACTAGAGCACTTTATCTAAGTTATTATATACAATTGCTTAAAAAATCAGTGATTATATTAACATAAAGGACTGTAAATTTTGTAATAAAACAGTGATTGGTAAACCTGAGGTTAAAACACTTCTACTACTATATAGAACATACACAAAAATTTTCCTTTCATTATTTTCAAAAACCTTTTTGAGCATTCACTGTCCCTATTTGAGTATTTAAAAAAACACATTTCGAGTAAAACGCGTTTTAAAGTATAACATCTTACTTAAGGTGATATCATCTGCTTTTGCTAAAACTCTTGTAGTTTTTGTTCAAGTGAACGGAAAATAATAAACTTGGTATTTTTTTAAAGTTAATAAAATGGTCTATAAAATAAAATATTAAAAATATATATATTTGTCAATTTTGGGCAAAATTCACAATTTTAAGGTAGTCGGATACCTTAATACACCATGTTTTATAAAATAAAAGAAATTCTATCGCAAAGTGCTGTGATTTGAAGTCACATAATTCACAATTACTTCAAAAGTAGAGAGCATTTTGTACAGAAAATAATGCCTTTGTAATTATGAAAAGTTCACACACAGTATTAATGTCTCAAAGAAATTTATTTTTAATGTTAGTTAGAAAAAGAAGAAAAAAATGGAAAAAATTAAGTTACGCAAAGATGTATTTTTTCTTCTGTTTTTCCTCTCTAATAACCGATGCTTCTCTTATCGCTATCACTTAATTAACTTCAATTTTTTAGAAGACAATTTTGTTTTTTTATGATTTTTAATCTCAGGACCCGAGTGATATCAGCTAGTATTTCACCTCCAGTGAAATTGAGATGTAAGCTTCCCATACCTGAAAAAACACATTTTATATTTGTAAAGAAAAAAAAATTCTCCTAAAGGAATAATAGGATAATGAATATGTAAGGATGTAGAGAGTTATAAGAAAATTTCGGGAATTATTCTTACAAGGAGGATAATTCATTCTTGTGGGTATGATATGCCTAATTACACAATCTTCATTCTCATATTCACTTGTAGTCTGGAAAAAGGTACTAGTTTAAAACTACGCTTTACGGTATTGTGTGTGAAAAACATATATATAACTATATAGATATAGGTACAAAGATATAGATATATTTGTGTTTGTGTAAGTGCATGTGTTTGTGTGTGCGCGTGTGTTTGTGTGCGCGCATGTGTTTGTGTGTGTGTAGTGTAGTGAATATTATTTCATTATGCGACATCTGAAATAGTATTCTTTAATATCGATATTATATTTTTAAAAAGCTCCATTAATTAAAACAATTATGCATGCGTAATAAGAAAGGAAATGAGTTGTAATTCTGTTCTTAGCATTTAACGGCGTTCTCAAAAGCAATTAAGACAGGGTTTCAGGCTTTGAACTTCGTGCATTATTGCCAAAGAATATCAATAGCTGTTAAGTTAGTTTAACTTTAAACACAATGATTTATTAATTATTTTTTTTTCAACTAGGATAACATTATTTTCTTTATGAACAGTTTGGTTACTTATATATTTCCAGCTGCATATCCCGTGAGAGAACTTATATATTTAAAAATGAACTTTCTCTCTCTCTCTCTCTCTCTCTCTCTCTGCTTAAAGAATGTGTTTTATACTTAGAACGGGTATTAGTACATGAAAGAAGAAGCTTCTCCCTAACAATTTCTTTTTCTTTTCCTCAGCTTTTTAATTACAACATTTTCCATTTTATTTTCTGAAATAATTCAGTTTACCTCAAGTATCAGATTTTTACATTAGGAATTTGTAAGATAAGTAAAAATTGCAACACATCTAGCACAATTTTCTTCTTCTTAAATACAATTTTTTTTAAATTTAAATTTTATTTGTTTCTTTTATACTTTTGAGGCTTTGCCACTAACAAATTTCCTACTTAGATTGTTTCAATTTTTTAGTACTAACTGTTTCTTATCAAATAGGTATAAAAGCTAATGTGGGATTGAAATGTAATGAATTCAACTCTATAACTAAATTGTATATTACATATCTAGATAGTTAAAAAGATACATGCTTTTATGATAAAATTTATCTTTAATCTTTAAACCATATGATTATAAATCGTATCTATATATTTTAGCCAGCATTCGATTCAGTGAGCAATGATTTCCATATCAAATGCATTAGAATTATTCAGGCGTTTCTGAAAATCAATATATAAGTCCTTACTTTTCAAGTTTTTAGGGGAAAAAACAGTTAGATTAAAATTTTCTACAAAATACGAAAATGTAAGCAACGAACAATACATATTTCTTAATATTTTTTCGAAGAAATATATAAGATAAACAAAAAGATGGAATGAGATATTCCAAAGAAAATATCAGCATTTTCATTTCGAAAATTAACCATTAATAATAAGTGCAAAATACAGTTAATTAGAAAATTAAGTTATCCTTTGTTTTCAGGAATGCAAACAGGAAAAAAAGGGTTAATCTGATTCCTAAATGATCTGGTTTTAGATAAAGCTTATTTATTCGATTTGGTTTTTAGTCTCAATATATTTTTTGGAAACTATTCAATAAAATAGAAAATTTAATAAAATGCATATTGAAAGAAAATTTTAAAAATGCATAAAATGCATGGAGAAAGAAAACACCTGATTTAGATTTACTATTTATCATAGTTTTTTTGATGGAAGATTTCATATGAAACACAAAATAAACTTTATTTAAGCCATTTTTAATTCATTCTCACCTTGTTAGTTCCCTGTTAATATACCATACATTTACAAATTTAATAAATTCGCGAAAAAAAAGGTAGATAAGTTAAAAGTAATTTAATTTCGATTTGTAAGAGTTACTTTCTATCACGAATGACTTATGAGAACCATAAAAAAATACCTTAAAAACAATGAGAAAATGAGAGAGAAACACAAGAAAATACCTTAAAAACAATGAGAAAATGAGAGAGAAACATAAAAAAACAATGCGTAAATATACCTAAACCATCCACGATTATTAATTAAAATGTTTTAGATACGTAGGCTTATAAAAAGAACAGCATAGAATAATAATATATAAAACTAAAAAATTTCCTTCTTGATGTATACCACTAATTTATTTCTTTAACATTTTATTCATATTGCGAAGTTGATTAGATTCAAACCTTCAAAAACAAAAACAAAAAAACTTCATTTCAAAGGAAACTTAAAATTCGTTAGGGCACAAAAGTTCTAGTCTTTTACTTTTGTCCGGGGCTATTTTCGTAGCCATCATTTTTTGAAAATAAAAAGACTGGTTTCTGTGCTTTGTGCGCAATTAAATGTCGTATTGATATATTTGATATATCAGTTAACATTCCTAACTCGTTTTGCAAGGAAAAATATGAAGAAAATGTTCACTTTTTCGAACTCTTTTTAGTCCTTTTTTTTTCGTAAATTTTAACACATCAAATACAAATTCTTATTCGTCATAGAAATATTAGTGTTTCACATCAGATTTAAATTGTGCCTTCCCAAACTTGTGACTGAAGTATTGGTGATGAGTAATGAGGTGAACATTTTATCCTTTTTTTGTTCAAAAGTTAAGAAAGAAAGAAAATGTCTGAAGTTTTAACTGCATGCTCTTACAATCAACTGGCTTCCTGATTTTATTTGGTGTGACTCAGAGGAGAGTCAGTGTGTAGCTTGAAAAAAAGAATGGAGTTGACAAGAATGGTTTTGGGGGCGTCCTCCCACACACATCCTCTGTACATGTGGCAAATTTTGCCTTAATCAATCACCCCAGTTGGAAGGATTGCGTCATTGAGGGAACACTTGCAACTGCATTCTGCCGGAAAAATGTTGAATCAACATTAAGTTTCTTGCAAAACTTAAGAAATCAGCCACGGACACATTTTAAATACATACTGAGGCTCATGAATATGATACTTTGTCTAGTACACATGTGTTTAAAAGGTATAAGTGGTAATCAGGGAGAAAGGTCAGTGTGGAAGATGATAAAACTGCTAGGTGCCCAACGTCATCCATTATAGTTCAAAACATAGCCAAACTTCGTAATATGAATAGGTTTCCACCACATCATTGTTCAGACTATTCATCCACACTACTACATTGCAGTATAGGATGATTGTTGCAACAAGACAATGCATCCGGTAACATGGCCCTATTTTTCAGGCAGTTTGTGGCCAGCAAAAAACATTAATATGTTTGTGCATCCTCTGTACTCGTCTGATTTGGCACCACACATGAGACTTTGTTTCATTTCCTACAGCTAAATCTTGCTGATAGGGAACTCATTGAATAAGTTCAGGCAAAAACAGAAAATCTCCAAAAGGGACTTTTAAAAATCTCATTCCAGAACTGTTACCAGCAATGGAAGTACCGAATGCAGAAGTGTGTGAATGCTGAAGCGAGCTACTTTGAATGTGAAACTGTCACGGAGAACTGATTCTGTACGTACAATGATTTATTAGAACAGTCTCGTTTTTTGTCTGTCACACCCCGCATTCACATTACTTTATAATTTCATTAATTTGATTCTGTAATTTTTTCATTATTATGATCTTATAACTTAATTGTTTTGCCTACGTCACATTACTCTGCTTTGGTCTTGTTACTTAATTGTTTAATTTGGTAATGCACTTGTTTAATTTGTATCTGAATTGTTCGATTTTGTAATTTCATTTGTTTCGTAACTTTTAATTTGTTGTATATTTTTTATTCATCTTATTTTGTTTGTGTGTGTTTTGTTACTTCTTGTGATATCTGTGGAGCACGGGAACTTTTATATATCTTCAATAAAAAATTACGAACTTTAATTTAAGCCATGCTCTTGATGAACGGAAACAGCTTTAAGACACTTGTTTCTTTCTATTATTATATATTTCTATTATTATTATATATTTCTATTATTATTATATATTTCTATTATTATTATATATTTCTATTATTATTATATATTTCTATTATTATTATATATTTCTATTATTATTATATATTTCTTTATTATTATATATTTCTATTATTATTATATATTTCTATTATTATTATATATTTCTATTATTATTATTATATTATACATTATTACCTTTAAGAGTCGCTCCTGTAAAATATATTGCAAAATAAAATAATGCTGACTGCTATAGTAGAATAAATCAATAACTTGAGAAATATCACACAATAAAAAAAATATACGTTTTTCTAATTACTGAGACCCTCAGGGTTATTGACTCTGCATAAAAATCTTACTCCTAGTTTTACTCCTACAACGCAAAAGAGTAAGAAGAAAAAAAAGCTTGCTAAAGATCTTTTCTTTCTACTACCAGTTATTTCATAATTACTGATGCTTCAAAGCTCGAATTCTTAATCAACGTTCATGTTTTTTTAAGCATCGCGCAATTTTTTTTTTCACTTTAACCTCCTTTTTTTTTTTGCTATAGATATCGGTTAAAATTGCGTATCCAATAGGATAAGAAAAAAAATGTTTTTCATTAAAAATAAATATTCATCTTTTTAATGAAGTATCTTCTTTTCGGGAGTGGAATTTTTTGAGGAAGAAATAAGATGATCTGCAGTTTCATTTTAAATTTCTTATTAATGCATAATAATAATAAAAATAATATAAGATATTGAAAAATATCAGGGTGAACAGCACATAATAGTAAACTTCGAATGAATTTGTTTTTAAAGCAATAGTTTGTAAAAATTTGTAAATGCCCTCGAAATCAATATTTGTGAATTTAAATGAAGACAAGCGAACAGCTTAAAATCATTTTTCGTCAAATTTATATTGTGATTAGTAAATTATTTGCTGTACGATGGATGTAAAACGTAATAAAGTTTGATCAATTGTCACAAACTAAAAATCGGAAATGTAAAATATCCAATAGTTCTGATACTCTGTACGATATGAAATTATAAAATACTTAAAATAATAGCAAAATAACACGTTCTAAGACTCATGGCAATATTTGGTAACTTTATTTTTAAAGTGAGATTTTATTTAGTTCTATTAATTCTATATATTCTGCTTAGTGTAAACTTGGTTTCATAAGTTTATAACATAATTATACTAAAAGGAAAGTGAACTATGTTTTCTTGGTAAGCATATAATGGTTTTCTTGTAGTAGTTTGTAGAAGATATTTTGTATTTTTTCCTAAAAAATATATAAAAAAGCATCACCTTTTAATTTGGAATTCAACATTGCATAGCGTATTGCAATAATTATGTAATATATTTATACCATTTCATGTTAAATTATTTTTTTACCAACAGTCGAGACTCTCTTCGTTGTACTGTTAATGCTAAGAAATTGTTTAATAAGTAAAATAGTTATTTCATTGTTACTTTGTCCAACTTTTGAAATTCTGAAAATAAATTATCTATTTTATTCAAGTAGACCTTGAACATCTTTACATGCACTGATATGATTTGTAAATCATCTGCATCTGTTATATTTGTATCACGAATTGTAGTAAAATTTTCACTTGTCATGATTTTTCAACCCCTTAACAGGTCAATTTTTGGCCTAAAATGTTTTTAAAAAAAGCACATTTTCTTATTGCATATAACTAAGCGTATTACTTAATAGAATAAGAAAATAAAAATATTTTCTTTTCATTTTTAATTTCCGCTGTATTTTTTATTGTATATTTGTTTTATAAATGTGGAACACAAAATCCTCTAATTGTTTGCTTTTTTATAAGTACACCCTGCACACACTAGGAAGACTGTTCGTACATCTTAAAAAAATTCTCTCATTCTTTTTATATCCGTACTTATTTTTTAAATGGTTGAGGGTTTAATGAATGTGAACATATATACATGCACACACAATATGAAGCATGGTGTAATGCGAAGTCTTACTTTGCAATCGGTACAGAAATATATCGCATTTCTTGGATTATCATTCCATTTTTATTCCTTCTGAAGCAACTAACTGCTCATTGTCCTGCATTTAAGGTATCCGAACACGTTGAAAATGACCAAATTCAGTCAATACAGATATTTTTGTTTTTTATTTTATTGAATAGAGCAATCTTTTGACTTTACGAAACATACTTTTTTTATTTTTACACTGCCTACAGGTCACGTTACAATCCGTATTATAAATTTAGAAAAACCGGAAGTGGGTTTTTGATTTACCAGAAGTGGGCATTTAAATTGCTCAAAATCAATGAGGCTAGCCTGATAACTCAACATATTACGAATGTATTTCTATAAAACGTTTTGAACCTGATATTTATGTTATTTTCTAGAGAATCTACTAAAATATTTCTTATTGTATGAATACTTTTTGAGTTATTTAAATAATGGTCTCATAAAAAACGCAACATTTCTTATAATGTTTACTCAATCAGCTCTAAAATTTTCAAATTTTAATAAAAAATTAAAATTTTAGTACATTTTCTAGATAAATGCATTTAATTTGTTTTAGTAATAGTTTTACTAATATATGTTTATTACTTTTTTTCTCTAACTGCTTTGAAGTTCTTAAAAGTATTGCTAAAATTTCACTTATAATTGTGATTTTTGTAAAATTCTGGTAATTTATTTTAAATTTTGATAGTTAAATAGTAATATTTATTGGTATTGAGACCTAAAAGAGCATTTATAATGTTTTAGTATGCTATTTTGTTAAAAAGTACTCTGAACGTGTTGGGATACCTTAACTGCTCATTGAAAATTTTCAATAAAGAACAGGGATCGCCCTGTTCTCTATCGAACATTTTCAAGATTTCACATTTCTGCCTTAAAGAAAATCCCGGATGAGAAGTATATTGGACCTAGTACCATGGACAACTGCATCTCTAAAAAGTAATAGAAATAATAATCTCACTATAAGAATTAAAATTAAATGCGTATTAAAGATAGCATGTAAAAAAATACCTGTACCCATACAGCGTACGAGCAAACCAGTTGTTAAATGATTAATTAAATTAGTAGAATTTTACTTTGTAAGAAAAAAATATTTATCAGAAAAAGAAGAAATAATTCGAGAAACGACGTAAAAATAAATATTCGTACAGTGTTATTAAATATAAAAGGTTATTTAAATATTCCGCAGTAATTCCTTTTAGCATAATATGTAATGGTTCTCTTTTTATTTCAAATTTTCCATACCATTTAAAAGTATAGATATAAGTACATTAACCTGGTTTTAATTCAAGCGGAGAAAAATTATATGAAATCTTATTTGTGCGAGTACTTTTTCTTTCAAACGATTCCTTTGTAATTCTTGTAAAAAAAGTTATAGCTCTTACAAGACTATTCTTTGATGTTTGAGTCATGGTACTATTACTCAAATTTTCAATTTTTTTATCAATACACACAAATATATACACTAGCTTCAAAACTTTTTAGAATGTTTAGATGGATCAAGATAAATGATATTCTTTTAGACTAAGGTAATATATTCAAGAAAAAAATTTACTTTTTGTAGTCAGAATGACATGAGCTTTAAAGTTATAAAAAATATTGCTTGAAAGTCTATGTTACCACATTTTCAAAAATAGTTGGACTCAGTGTATCCAAATATTTTTGAAAATCTGTTAACATATCTAAGCATTTTTAAAGGCAATTTTTAAGATAAATTTAAATTATTTTGAACATAATTTGCACAGATGATAATACTAATAATATTTAACGTATTTTGTCCGGCGTAAATGATACACACTAAGTTTCTAAGGGGAAAAAATATATTCATTTAGATTTTAAGTTTCAGTTTGCAGAATTTAACACATAGAATTCAAATCTTTGAAAATTGGTTATGCTTAATGTACTTTTTAAAGACGAAGTCAAATTTCAAGAAATTCAAAATTCGATGAAATATTGATATTTTATTTTTAAAAAAGTGTAGTTTGTTTGCCCAATGGAATATTTACACTTTTTACATGAATTCCGAAACCAATACATAAAAACTGTTTACTATGGTCTCACTTTTAAAAGCTGAACACACTGAATATGAAAATATTGAATTTGAAAGAATGTTTTTATTATAACAACGAATATTCCGAATTCTAAATGCTGATCATATTGTTTTTGTTAATTAATTGCAATAATAAAAAATTAGAATATATATATGTATATATAATGCTTCACTAATTCAATATAAAATGCGAGAAAATGAAGAAATTTACTTATATAGAATAGAAAAATGTTTTATATATGTTGATTTACTTTAATAAATTCATTTAACGAAAAACTATATTAGTTGAGTGTATTACAAAATTTTTTTCTTTAGTGTAGATAAATAATATCATTATATCTTACTTTTATAGCTTTTTGACTTCAAATCTCTAATGATAGCAAATTAAAAGAAAAACATTGTAAGTAGTTTTTACCTTACAATCCATGTGTAATCATACACTAAATTAATTTATTTGCAAATTCTTAGAAAAATACACTTTTGAGTTTAATATAGTACTGTAACGCACGGTATAGTTCCAAGACCGAAATGTAGGTGCCGCCATTACAGTATTGTCTTGGACCGGAAGTGTGACTGTACGAAACACTGCAGTATCGTCAGAGAGAGTTTGGATCTGGACAAGCGTGCGTTCCCTGTTTCGATGTCCAATCCTGGACTATGTAAACTTTACTTATTTTCACTTATTTTCTTTAAATGTTTGTCTTGTAATTGTCTAAGTGTCTGTTCTTTGTAACTGTGCTATCTTATATCATTAAATATATTAATTTACCCCGAGATTCTATTAATTACTTTTGGTTACCCCAAGTAATGACGTAAGCGGCAGTTACAGTACTTTAAAAAGCTCGTATTTCCAAAATAATGCTAAGAATTAAATTCTGTTCACAGAACTGAGTAAATATGCAGAAGTATTAAGCATACAGCTACTTCAAACAACAAATATTATTTTATTTAAATTTCCAGGAACAGCTGCGTTTAAATACTCCCAATGTTAAGATTTTAATCGATCATAGTGAGAATTTAGAGCAAACATTTTATACAAATTTGTTCCTGAATTTTATATTTTTGTTACATTAATCACAATACATTAATAAACATGTATTATATTTTGCAGCAGACTTAATAAGAGATAAATTAGATGGAGAAAATCTTTTTATGACGAAGGTTATAAACAAATAAAACAAATCAGAGCAATTTCTCATTATTTGACTATATTAGCTGTTATATATATCTACAATACTTCAAAAAACAAATACTTCCCATATATTTTATGAAATTAGTAGAAGTTCTCTTCTTGCATCAGAATCTGTAATGAATCATTTTTAAATGGATTGTTAAGATCGTGATGAATTATATGTCGGTGATAACGACGGTGAATATTTTCTCATTTGCATGAAATATGTACCAATTTTTCAAAAATATCGTTATAACTCTTATTTTTTAAAGGAATTTGTATAATTTGCAGGGAAATAAATATTGTTTTGAGGAAACTTAATCTCATTTTAATGTTTGTTGTATTAAAAAGAAACTATACTCCCAAACTGGATTGGGAGTCAAAATATTGTAAAAACTACTCAAACCTCTGAAGATTTTCTTAAAAAATATTAATTGTTAAAAACAAGCTCATTTAGGTTTGAGATATTTTCTTGAATATCTGAAACAAACAGGACAACTAACAGATTACTGAAATAATACAGGGACAGAATTTGAAACTACAATGTGGCGCTTTACGAACCGGTTTTTATTATTTTCTGATTTGCCTTTTTTTTATTTTATATTAGCTTAAGAAAAGTATTTAGCACCCTGCATTTTGATTTCTTCAACTGAACATATTCGAAGAAATGTTTATTTGATTATGTTTTCCTCGGGGCATTTGTGAAAGGTGTTTTGAAACATAGACAGTTATTTGTCATACACGTCCCCCATAATAAATTGTATGTATGTAATGTCGTAAATTGTATGTATTATTCCCTTAACATTATTTTGTAGCGATTTATTAAATTACCTCTTCAGCTCATTTATTATACATTTAAAACAATTAAATATTTAAATTAACGCGAATGGCTTAAATTTCCTAGTGTTTAGTATAATATTAAGCGGACTTTTCCAAATTATATTTAATTATGCGTTTGAGTTCAGTTTCATGCTTATGAAACGTTTGAAGAGGCTTTTGTGTATAGCGCACAGCGTGAACAGTGCAAAATATAGAAAATAAACGGAAGATTAATGATTTAACTTTTGATATGGTCGGAACTATAATAGTCTATTCAGGAGTAGATCATAAGAGAAAATTATTTAATAAATCTTTGAGGAAATAATATTAATAAAAAGCTTGCCTAGATAGCAGATGATCAGGGAAAAAAATTAGCTAACTTACAAGCAACAACAGTTTTCCAAACAACGAAGGTTTTTCGATTCGGCAACTTACAAGAACTGTAAAATTATTGGGCATAGACAATTGGCTTGATCTAACTCTGAAAAATATTTTAATTAAAGGCCGTTTTAACAAAAAATGTGAATCCAAAATATTACACCTAGCGACTTATTAATAAAAATTCATACAATATTCTGAAACTGTTTCACTACTTTTCTTTTAATATAGAAAGGAATTTATATAACAGCAATATTACAAAAACTCCCAAAGAAACGTTAAAAGTATGTGGTTGTTTTTGTTCAATATGGAAGGTAAATGTTAGGCTTAGGAGCGCATTAACCCGGCATCACTCACTTGAAAAAAACGAATGAAAGTTCTCGCTAAGGGTATCTCACACCCAAGAGTGTTACATTCTGTTTTTACATTAAAATTTGTATACAAAGGTGAAACAAGATGAAACGTAGGAAATACATTATGTTTATTACACTTTTCACTTTTAAATTTAATTTTTCTGTTCTTTTTATTAGGGCATTCAGTACTCTGTTTATACACTCCTTTAATCTTCGTCGCGAGTGAATGAGATGTTTTACACTGGACCTTAATTTTTTATTATTTCGTAGAAACATTGCTTGCTAGTTTCTCCATTCTTTACATTCCTCTATAAATCGAAATCCAAAACACTTCAGAAATCAGCGTCTGGTTCAATGTTTAGCAAGTGGATTCTGAGTACTTAAAATAATTTGCGCATTTATTTTTGCAACGTTCAACAACTCAAAAAAGAAACTGTCACAAGCTAACGAGATCACATTTTCTATCCATTGAATATGATGTGGTCATTTTATAAACGACGATGATTGTTCACTCAGTTAAATTATCTAGATCGATTTCAGTGAAGGAATCATACTCTTGCAATAGTACTCTTCATCATTTGATACTTCCTCATCATTACCACAAAGAAATTTTCTTCATCCGAATATACTGTTGTACTATATTTATTAAATACTGTATCTATTAAATTACTGAAATATCACATTTCTTCATGATAACTACAATAATGCGCCATAGCATAAGAAAAATTTAAAGCTTGCTCATACATTCAGAGCTGTTACGGCGATTCACGTGCAGGGTATGGCATATCCGAAGAGGCGGTATCCAAAAATATATATTTAGAATTCACCTACAAGCTAAGGTTCCTTAAAGGATATGACCTTAAAGCCAGCTATACGAGAAACTATAAATTTTCCAAGAAAAGTTTAGAAGGAGGGTTGGAAAAAGTTAAACGCTGGGTATGGCATGCCCTGCGCGAGAAGTGCCAGGTTAAAGCAGGTAGCAATGAGACATTGTTTTATTTCGAAGGTTGCATGAAATAAGCAAAAAGCATTCTTCCAGTCTACATAGAGTTAAGTGTCTCATTTTCCATGAATTGAAGTTGGTAAAAGTTTGACAAAACATCGCATTATGACATAAATGTTTCGAAGTGATACAATGAAAAAAAGGAAACAGATTATTCATTGTGGCTTACAAAGTATCGAACTCTGTGTCCTTGTATAAAAACATAGGAATATTTCGAAGAAAAATGAGCCCTTTACCTTGACAAGTAGCTACATTTTGTCATTTAGCGGAGCTCTCTATCTATCATCAATTGGAAATCACATATTTGTTGAAATTATTCCAGGAGATGAAGGCTAATTATGTCTAATAATGTCTGTCACTTAAGATAAACTAAATTTTTAATTATTGAACAGATACATTTCAACGTTTTGAAGATATACAGCAAGCGGTGATACATGATACATAATTGTTGTTAGTCATTCATTTAACGAAAATAAATCCAATACGTATGGTTTTATAAACTAGAAATTTCTTATTGACAGTATTTGTGGAAAAAGAAGGTAATAGGAAGGGAGTTAGTAATGTTACAATGTTTCTCTCAAAAGCATACCTTAAAAAATTATTTTTACTATTTTTTATTTTGCATTTTTTAAGCAAAATTTTTTTATAACTATACAAATAATTTTAATGATTATTTTAAATCAATTGCTCCTTATTGGATGAAAAAGATGGATCTTCTAGCATAATTAATTTTATAAAATATCAAAATATCGTTTTGATAATATTGACATTTTTACCTGCAAATCTGACTGTAGTTTTGTAAAGAATTTTGGGAAGAGGGTAAGATCAGTTTGATCTATAAATTGCACACATACACACATGATGTAATTATTTTATTTTATAAGAAAATCATGACTGTGAAAGGAAATTATTCACAGCATATTCTTAACTCTGCCACAAAAAACATGTTGTTATTGAAAATAAGAATGCCTAAATTTATAGAAGGAATTTCAAATGATTACTCAGCTTAATTTACAGGGCAGAAGAAAAACACATAGACTAACACATAGATGAATTAAAATAGTAACTTTTTTTTACGGAGAAAGATTAATTCAATTTATTATGCAAAAACAATTTAAATATGTTAATGCTTAATTTGATTTATGTCTCATTTTAAAGCTACGTGTGGGATACTGGCGACGGATCTTGTGATCTTGAACCTCTGTCAAAAGGCACCAGAAGTAGCTCCCTGTTCTTAAAAATTCCACACCAACGTGAGGATTTTTATCCTCGTCGTATTTGACGTGTATCAGCCCCTCTATTTAGCATACCGTCAATGCCCCAGTATTTGAACCGACTACTTGTCAACGCTGGTCACGAGTTCACGGTCATGACGATGTGACTATCATATCCACATAATGCTAATTAACCTCATTCTTACATATCAGAAGATTAAAATTATTTAAATGCATAAAATGATTTAAAAGTATCATTTTTAGTCAAAATAGTAAGGCGAGTTTGAAAGAAGACACAAATAATTTCTCTTTAGGCAAATGAATAATAATAAATAGTTGTATTAGAAGCTTTTTGCTAAGAACTGATAAGGGAAAATATGATACAAAAACAATGTAAATATGAGTCTTGTAGCCCAAATATTAAGAAAAGAAAGCCTTAGAGGGAAGCTTTTCATTAGGAATCTCGGAAGAAGATCATACAGCACATCATGGATCCAAACTAATCATGATAGTCATATCTGAAATGATGAAACAAGCTAATTATTTTGGCATGAAAGAAAAGACAGAACTCTTTCATCTCTTTTCTTCTTTAGAAATTGCTTAAAAGAGAAACTAACTAAATGAAGTGGGAAAAAGAAAAGGAAATAATGTAGATACAATGGAAATTTTATTGATAACAAGTCTTTGCAAATTGCGTTCTCTACGAGTATATGAAAAGCGCATGTGGATAAGTATATTAAATGCAGCAAATTTCAAAATGAATGGAAATTTTAAGGATAACATGTGCCATTAAAGAAATAATAAAGTTACTAAATAAACTAAATTATCCCATAAATATGTAAGAAACTGTTGCTATTTTAAAATCAAATGTAATGCATTTTAAGAAATTAAAAAAACAATCATTATACACAAACACATTCAAGATTTATAACTGCATATGCAAGTAAACAAGGCTGATAAAAAGCAGTATACATCCTATTAATGATGAATATATATATATATATATATATATATACACTCACAGAGAAAAAAATTAGCGCACCAAGAAATAATTGCGGGATCGTAATGAAACTTGGTATGACGGTACATGTCGAAGTGATAAGCAAATGATTAGAAATGCAGCGTGATTGTACATTAGGTATAGCCGGTAGAGGGCATTTAACGTCGTTTTCCGTGGAGTATAAAACATGTAATCAAAGCTTGTTTGAGTGAGCTGAATCGTTTACAAAGGAAGGGCTGCGGTAGACATGCCATTACTCCGTTTTTGAAGACAATATAAGCAGCTGTCGTAGTTTGAGAGGGGAAGAAAGATCGGCATGATAGAAGCTGGGTGGTCAGCATGGCGAGTAGCAAGTCAATTAGGCCCTCTGATTGTGTTGTAAAGAGGTGTTGGGACCAGTGGATCCAAGAGATGTCATTAATGCGAAGATCACGCTCGGGACGCCCTCGACTGACCAGTCGTCGAGAAGACCGCCACATCGTAAGAAATGCACGCGTACAGCCAACTGCTTCATCAGCCGCCCTACAGGCACAGGTAGCACCTTCACTAGGGGTCCCTGTGTCTTCTTGAACCATCCGAAGGCGCCTGGCTGAAGGAGATTTGGAATCGTGGGGCCCATTACGTGTGCTGCCTTTGACGCCCACCTATCGTCAGCTCCGTTTAGAGTGGTGCCACGCACGAGGAAACTGAACTGCAGCGGAATAAAACCAGGTCGTATTTAGCGACGAATCCAGATTCAATCTCAGCAGTGATGACAATCGCGACGCCTCAATTCTGCCTTTGCGTTACAGTGACACACCACTCCCACAGCTGGTGTGATGGTATGGGGTGCCATTGCCTACAATTACTATGTCTCCCCTAGTAATTGTAGGTAACTAATGCCTACAATACTAGGGGATCCCTAGTATTGATCCGTGGCACCATGATAGCCCAACGGTATGTCCATGACATCCTGCAAAGACATGTATTGCCACTCATGTAACGGCTCCCAAGAGCTATCTTTCAGCAAGACAAGGCTCAACGTCACATGACAAGGGTGTCACAAGACTGTCTCCACACTGTTACTACCCTTCCTTAACCTGCTCGATCCCCAGATTTGTCTACAATTAAGCATATCTGGGATCATTTGGGACGGCGAGTTGGGCTTCTTATGAGTTTGAACGAACTAGAGGCAAGGTTACATCATATATGGAACGAAATGTCTTAAGACATCATACAGAACTTGTATGCCTCAATGCCCGATCGTATCGTATCATGCATTCACACTAGTGGGAGTTAAACAGGGTATTATACCCTCCGTTCTTTTTCCTTTTTCTCTGAAATAAATAATCATTTTTCTCTTTGATTTTCTAATCATTTACTTACATCAAAGTACTAATTACGTATGTAAAATTTCGTCTTATTTTTTGCGACTTCTTCTTGGTGCGCTAATTGTTTTTGTCCATGAGTGTATAAACACTGCAGGCCACCGTAAAAGCAACACCCTGAAGGAAGCACTCAAATAACATGAAATTTACAACATGCATTCACTAGATATGCAAATGATTAGAATTTCAGCGCATACACATATCACACACGCCTGTGGCGCCACCTCAAAGTGCTATTTAAGGCTTGGAGATTTCGACGATTTCAAGTTCGGCAATTGTGTTTTTCTCGTGGTTTTTTCAAAAAACCGGTCAGTTATGTCTCGTAGAAAACAGCGGTCAGCTTTTCATCAAGTATGCGAGTTGGACAGAGGAAGGATAGTGGCCTACCAAGATTGTGGATTATCCTTCAGGGAAATCGGTAGGCGTGTTGAACGAAACCAAACAACTCTAATGCGGATATGTGACGGTTGGATGCAGGAGGGTACGACGGACCGACGTGGTCGATCGCATCCACCTCAGTGCACCACTTCACGTGAGGAAAGGCAAATTGTGCGCATGGCAGTGACGGATAGCTCAGTCACATCACGAACCATAACATAGCACATTGAGTCTGTACCGCATCATTCAGTGTCTGCGCGTACCATTCGACGCCGTTTACAGCAGAGTGGTCTGTCCGAAGGACCCCCATTGCTTTATCAAAACTTGACACAGAACCACAGACGTCTCCGCCGCCAATTGTGCGATGAAAGAAGGATGTGGGCTGCAGAATGGAAAGAAGTTGTCTTTACTGACGAGTCACGAAGCTGTCTGCAACACCACGATGATCGCATTCGAGTCTGGAGACACCGTGGAGAGAGGATGCTGAACAGCTGCGTTATGCACCACCACACTGGTCCTGCACCGGGTATTATGGTATGGGGCGGTATTGGATATCACTCTCGCACTCCTCTAGTATGCATTGCTGGTACTTTAAACAGCCAGCGCTACATCTCCGAGGTGTTGGAGCCAGTTGTCCTTCCTTAACTTCAGGGCTTGGCCACAACAATATTTCAACAGGATAATGCGCGACCACACTTAGCACGCATTGTCCAAAGGTTCTTCGTCAATCACCAGATTGAATTGCTTCCCTGGCCGGCTCGCTCTCAGGATCTTTCACGGATAGAAAACATGGGGTCCATGGTTGCTCAACGATTGACCCAGATTACACCCCCAGCTTCCACTCCAGATCAACTTTGGCAACGTGTGGAAGCTTCTTGGTCTGCTGTGGCTCATGCACACATCCAGAGTCTCTTTGAATCAATGCCGAGGCGTGTGGCAGCGGTGATCTCCACCAATGGCGGCTACTCTTGCTACTGATTCTGTCAGGAAGTTAGGAAACGAGGATTCTGTCCCTTCAATGAAGTCTATAAATGAAGTCATTTGATGCTTGGTCAACATTTTATCTACAAAATAAATTTTGTTGCGCTATCTCTTGTCTTTCTTGGGGTTGCATTTACGGCGGTCAGCAGTGTATATTATCATAAGCATTACAGTGAATAAAAAATGACAAAGTTACAATAAGTGTTCAGGCTATAAACCTCCTACCTCCAAACATATTTGAGCACGATGCCTTAAATTGTAGACATGTATCAAGCACTACAGGAAACTGATATTAATTTATAAAATTCTAGTGTGCACGGTTTCTTGCTGTACACCATGTTCTTGAGGTAACCCCATAAGTAAAAGTCAAGTGTGATCATGCAGAGTTCTCTAAATTGGACCCCTTCCTCCAATCCAATGAAATGGTGCAATGTTTTACAGATACGCGCATGCACATCTGTATGGTAGAGGGGTGACGAGCCTGCTTCACGAACACATAGTGATGTCGTTTTTTGGGGTGAATGAATCTAACATTGCAACAGAAGAGGCTTTGCTTGTTGATGTGTGTGGCCAGCCTGATTCTCCCTTATGCATATTTAATATTGTTTAATCAATTTCAAATGTCGAGAAGGCGAGCAACGCGTAGTCTTGGTGATTCCGTTCCATGTTGTTGCCTTAAATGTCATTTACATCACTAATATTCCTAACTTCCAAAGCCATTTTAAAATGCTTTTTTGCTGCTAGAAAGTCATACGTACTTGCGTTATGGTCTCACTTTCCCTACTAAAAGCCTAGCGCCATCTGTCGCAGAACTATTATTGAACAAGTCGAAACCCTAATATCAAATGTTAATGGCAACAATTACAATTTAACCCTAATAGCCAATGCGATTTCTTATGACATTAACATGCCCAATCTCAAAGTGTGTATACATTTTTTATCACCTCTCTATTTTCTGAAATGCAACTTATTTATATATACATGTACATATTGATATAATCATATTGCATTTATATAATTTCGTTATCGTACGATCTTTAATTAGAAAATTGTTTTGGTCATAAAAAAAAGTTGAAACAATTTAAGTAAAATTTCCAAAGTTTAAATAACGCACAAAAGTGTATCTTTTCTTTTTTGCAAATTTATATACAGTTTTGCTTCGAAAAGTTTATTAATGCTCAGTTCAGCTTAACTTCAAAATGTTAAAATAGAAAGTATATTATTTATGTAGGAATTTTGTCCTGTTGATAAAACAGAATTTACGATTAGATAATATTTGTTAAATTGTCAGTGAAACCATTATTACTAATTTTTAAATCAAAAATTTGTTTTAATTAAAAGATTTTGGAAATTGAAAATGGAAGGATTACATATTTGAGTTGTATAAATAAGCTCTTTATGTAAATAAAGTAATCTTCATGATTTTCTGACAATAACATATATTGTGTAATTTTATTCTAAATGCAACGCATTAAAATTTTTTTAAAGAAAAGTATTTCATTTCTTTCATTATAATCTCAGATTCTAAGATCTAGAACAGTGGTCTTCAAACTGTGTAAACTTTTTTAAGTTTTGTCATAAAATAATAAAATAATATTAAAATCGTTCATCTTTATATGTATGTTTCCTACTAGATTGTGAATATTCCATTATTTACTATCTTGGGTTCCCCGAGATAATTTTATACTCGTTAATTAACACAGTGTCTTGCATACCTAAATAATTTCCTTATGGAAAATGCACCATTTTGCAATTGTGGAAAATACACCTACAATGAAGGAGAGGAAACAACTTATTAAAAAATATCCGATGTTAAAATCTAAATCTAAGCAAGAACAGCTCCTAAATTTTAGGTTGCAAATTAATGAAAAATATACAGTATTTCTTTCACAGCAATGAACATTTTAATGCCATTCGGAACGTTGTGCTTAAGTGAAATATATTTTTCAACGTGAGTGGCTACGAAAACAATGTATAAAAACAAATCATACGCAGAATATGAAATGCGACTGCAATTAATTTCAATAGACATAGACTTCGACGATTTGTGTGAAAAAAGCAAGTACATATCCCACTTGCTAAATATAATGCACGAGTAGGTGACACTTGGATCACAAATTAATATTATTAGTGAATAACATATTAAAAAATTAGATTAGAATTTTTTAATAATAAATGCAATACTTCTTTTAATTGCCTTTACATAAAGTACTTAGCATGTGTGTGTTTATCTACTTTAAATCTTATTTTGAGATATATTTTTCTAAGTATGTGTGTGTAATGGGGCTCCACGAAAAAATCAAGTTCTAGGGGTTCCATGAGTTGAAAAAGTTTGAAGACCCCTGATCAACAAGAACAAGAAAAAAATATAACACAAATAATTCTTGAAACAAATTCATCATAAATCGTGATTCAATTTGTACTTTTAAGTAAAATAAAATGTCCCGTATAAAAGTGTATGTATTAAGAACATTAATTCTCCTTTTATTTTAATAAATATTGCAAAATTATGTAATTATCTACTATTTATTCAAAAATTTCAAATTTGATAAGAAATTTTATAAGCAGTTTGAAAATTTACGTATTCATGAAGCATTAAATTATTCTTCATTATTTACAAAAGAAAACACATTTAATTAAGGTATGTTTATCGCTTAAAATATTTACATATCCAACTATTCATAATTTATTTTGTAAAATCTAAAACAATTTAACGGCTAAATTACAATTAGTGCATTATTCAATATTTTGAACGTAGCAGAAATAGAGTGCATCTACTTTTAACAAGTATTGTTGGTAATAAGAGTATATCTGTTTTGTTTTCAAATTAATAAAATAAAAATACATTACTGATGAAGAAGCATAATGGAAATTAGGTTTTTATTTCATATTAAAGATTGAATTTAACTTTCATATCTTTAATGTCAAGGACAAAAAATTTAAATTAGTATTTATATTGAAATGTAGTTCATTGTTTTCTTTTTTTTATCTATATATAATTAATTTATTTGTACATTCGAAATAAATGAATGTAATACTTTATTGATATTTTTTTCATTTTCAAGATAGTCAATGAAAATTATCCCACGCACATCTAAAAAAACAACGCCATGACCTTGCTGCAGGTGCAACGGTTTTAGCTTTCCTTGGAGCCGGTTCTTTCTTTTCAGTCCATTGTTTTGATTGTTCTTTTGTTTCGGGTCTGAAGTGATGAACCAATGTTTCATCCATGGTTATGAAACGGCGCAAAAATTCTACTTTTACTGTGAAACATAGCTAAACACTCAACTGAAACATCTTCACGACACTTTTTTTCTCGAGTTTGAGCAAACGCGGCACCCATCTTGCACACAGCTTTCTCATGTCCAAATGTTTAGATAATATGCAATAAACCACACTTTTTGAAGTGCCTACTTTCTAGCTCGCGCACTTTCAGTCGAAGATCAT
Organism: Trichonephila clavata; assembly: GCA_019973975.1. Classification (NCBI taxonomy): domain Eukaryota; kingdom Metazoa; phylum Arthropoda; class Arachnida; order Araneae; family Nephilidae; genus Trichonephila; species Trichonephila clavata. The sequence goes on from BMAO01004620.1 coordinate 35,100, forward strand.
TCAGTACCACTTTGTCTATTTTCTTCACCATTTCTGGAGTCGTCACCTCATTTGGTCAACCGTTGCGATGCACGTCTTGGCAGCTCGTACGGCCTTCTTTAAACTCTGCTACCCAATATTTTACTGTTGTAAACGAAGGAGCAGACTCACACTTAAAGTAGAATCTAGTTCAGCTTTTATTTTGGTTGGGCTGAGACCTTTCAAATAAAAGTATTGTACATAACGATGACCATTTTTCCCCCATTTACACATATTCACTGAAGAAGTTCTATATTGATGGCTGCCAGACAAATACTAAACAACGCGGTTTCTTCAAACTTGAAACATATGCTTTATAGATTGTGTGCTTTCTAATGCAATGGTATTTTTCAAACAAATACCGCCTTCTCTAGGTCAGGCCGAGTACTTTTGGGACCATCCTCGTACACACACACACATATATATATATTCATATAGTTTTTCCAGTGAAAACCTCAGTTAAATAAATGTTATGGTCTCCATGATTTGTAACAACAAGCTCTCCATTGTTACTAAATGACATCAAAAACGTAGATCTAACACTTGCAGGCAGTTCACAAACCTCAGTACAACCACGAGAGCGTTTTGCATCATTTGGTGATTTAGTATTCATAGGCAGAATCTTTACATCATCATCACCTGAATCAGATGAGACTTCTTCCTCCGAACTATTTTCTGTGCCAGAACTATTTTCTGTTTGCAGAACTATTTTCTTTGTCAGAACTGCTAGAGAGAATTTCAACATCACTTGAATTAGATACAACTTCTATTTTTCGCTTGGCATTACGTGATTCAGTGGTTCCACAATATTCCTTGCAGTGACTGCGACATACATTGTGAGATGTATTGAAAATGCCCGCTATAAAAGAGTTCCCTAAATCCTTAAATTTAATATATCTGACTCTCTCAACCGGAGATGCAGTAGAACAAATTCTATGCGGTGATAATGTTTCTTTCCATGACCAAAAATAAACTGCATTACCAGAAGCTATTGCCAGAAGAGATTCTGTAGGATAGAAACTAAGTGAGGCAATCGCATAACCATTGTTTGAGTCCCATTTTTATCTCGATAATACGAACCTCTAAATAATTCGAAGTATATGCTCAGTCCCTCGAAAAACTCTTGATATTTCGAACTAAAACATTACACATTTGGTACACTCAATATTTCGAAGAAAAATCTGTGGCTGGCCAGACTACATAACGCTATAATTCGAAGTTATCTTATAAAACTCTCGACAATTCGAAAACTCACTAGCATGTGCAGTCCTGTAATAAACAGGTTGGAGCTTACAAGTTTTGCGTTGTGTTATCTCTTTGTGTCTCCCCTTTAACGTAGCCCCATTTGATGACCATCTGTCGATTACCACCTCTTAGTGTATTCCGGTTCCTCAGGTGAAAAGACGTTTTTATTTTTTTGATTCATTTAAGTAGGACTTTTAACTTCTGTAAAATATTTATACTGTGTAATATGTACTTTTTAAAAGTACTTTAAACTAATTTTATACATATGCACAATTGTTTTTTATTGCATAGTTTGAAATTTAAATGTGTTAGAAAAAACATTTCTCTTCATGTATTTTGGGAATTTTTTTTCTCTACCCTCTTGATAATTCGAACTCTTAATAATTCGAAGTTTTCACTCGTCCCTCCAACTTCTAACTATCAATAGTGGGCTGTATATCTAACCATATTTGTTATACATAACTGAGATATATAACAAGTGGTATCATACTTTTTTTATATTGTTAAGTATATTTAATTTTTTTTTCATTTAGAATGTCCGTTGTACGATTTTTATCACGTTTGATAATATTCAAATAATTATTTTCTTTCAATGTAATATAACAAGGGGTAACGGATACAATTACACCCCCTAGCAGCCTCATAAAGACTTTCTAATCCTTGAGCTATCAGCAGCTAGTTTATTTTGAAATAGTCATGTAACGCGACAACTATTCCTTTTCATGTATTTTCCGTACTGTAATGTCTGTAAATATATTGTCAATGACACCTTCGTATATATCTTGCTTATTTTTATAAAAATAATTTTGAAACATCTTAGCGTAATTTTAAAAAAATCTATTTTTGAAAATCATTATGTTTTAAATTAATGCCTTTTGTTCATGATAAAATATTAATTTGTCCTATATTTATTTCCCTATAAGTCTTCAATAAGTAAAAAATTTTTAGCTTCGAGATCAGAAAAAAAATACTGAACTAAATATTTAAATTAATGGAAGGATTATGTATTGTTTCTCATTCAATCTACATTGACATTAAGATTATTTTCAATTGGCACACCTGGATTTCAACCAAAACTTTAATTGGTTAAAGTGTAGTATAGGAGGGCTCTTGGCAATGTTAATTTTTTTTGGCGACCAAAATCGATCGCCAAGCTACTTCACTTAGCTATAGGTGCCCGGAAGCCTAAATGAATTCATAATCTCACCATATAATAACAATATAAAACTCGCCAAATCCAAAGAAAAATCGCCATATCGTGAGGGCCCCCCTTATACTACACTTGAGCCCTTTAATTTTAAACTGATGTATCTTGAAAATGGTTCGTTGTACAAATTAGCAAAAGTATTTATCATGCCTAGTTTGATTTTTTTAGGATTATTTGTAAAAATTTCTTTTTTAAAACGTTTAACGGAAGCATGAGAACATTGAAGAACTTTGAGTTGAGGATAAATTAACACCATTAGACACAAAAAAGGAATGCAAGGTAATGATTTAGTCTAGGTGTACTTTACAAGCAGAACGAACATTTTTCAAAGTATCAAAAAAACAATCAGTAATTATTGTTTTCGGAGGACGTTATTTCTTAAGAATCTAGTTGTAAAAAATGTATTAAAAACTAAGATTAATGAAGATATTTTCGGGTCTGAGACCCGCTCTGTGTAATTACTAATATTTCTCATTTCAAATTCTCAAGTTTCCATATTTTTTCACTGCGTAATTTAATATTTTCTCCATTTTTTGATCGCTAAGACGCATATAATTATACCATAAAAAATATGAAGACAAAAACTCTTCTTTTAGAAATACATATATATGTTTTCGTTAAAGTGTATAATTCAGTTATTTCATGAAATAAATAGACACGTCCGTTAAAGTGTTTAAGAGATGAAAAATTTCGTACTTTACCTAGTTATTCTAAGAAATAACTAAGGATCGAGCGTTAATGTGTAAAAAATAAACAATTTCAAAGATTTTTTTATAAATTAATTGATCATAAATAGCTAAAATCTATCCAAAAATACATTTTAACTATTTTGTGGATGAATAATCTTACACTATTAAAATTCGAAGGTAAACAAACGTATCTATCTATCTATCTATGTATGTATGTATGTGCGTCTATCTTCTCACGAACCGCACCACGCAGAAAGTCGCGGAAGGTACCAAAAGATCGGGAATTTTCCGGAGAAGCCGTATTGCTCAATTATATTCCGAATTTGTAATTAGTTAAAAAGATATTAATTAAAAACCTTAAAACGCCTAATTGTTTTACTCCTGCCGGATTTTTACTTGGAGGAACTTCCCTTCCGTTTCGGCCGAGCGGTAATCTTACGTTTTCCACCATATTAAAATTGTCATCTAATTTTCGGTGTCGAAATTAGACAAAAAATAATTACAGAATCGGAAAGATCATTTATTTCGCCACGATACGGTATAATATTTTTTGTAAAATAACGATATTTTCTATTTTTTTCGAATTTTTTAAAATAGTGTTAAAACTGATGCGTTTTTATGAAAATTATTTCTAAATCGTTGGGTATGAATTACTTTTCGTGTTATTAAATCGATATTCTACACTAATTAACTTCAAGCCTTTCTCTTTTAGATCCATTCATTTAAAAAATAAAATTCCCAAAACTTTTTTTTTAAAGAATTTTTAAAAAGTAGTCTTAATTTTTACTTCACATTGAATAACTTCGTCATTTATGAAGGTAATCTCACAAAACCTTTTTTCCGTGTGTACAGTAATATTATCCGTAACATATAGGAAGATTGAAAAAATTGCTTCAAAATTACGAACCCTTCAATTAAAAATTAAATTTAATTTGAACCTCCCATTCATTAGTATCGCCTATTTTCACTTCTGCTAAAGGGCTCGATAGCGTGGTTGGCTAGAGCACGTCGCTTTCGCAAAACATCTAATTCTTTCTTGTGTCTGGGTTCGAATCTACCGAATTTGATTTTTTTCGTTTCTGCTTTTTTTCCCCACGTAAATTAATTTTACAGATAAATACTTATTTTATCATGATCCTCTGTTATTTTAATGTACTTTTTTTTTTTGCCTTCAAAAAGGTTTTTTTTCTGATTTTTAATGATTCAAAGTAATTTCTATCTTTTTCAACAATTCGATTTTGTTCATTTCTGCTTATTTTTCCCACCCGTAAATTAATTCTCTCTTCTTCAATGATTGAATTCACTTGCTGCATCCCCACTGATCTGAAATTTACTTCATTTTCAGTGCTGCCATTATGTAAGCAAATGGTATGTCACAATTAATTGCTAAATGAGCATTTTTAATCAATTTTATTAAAAATAATTAATAAGTTAGTTTTGTATAATATAATTTTTTCCGCAGATACGTGTTTAAATAATTTTAACACAGAGTTGAATCAAAAACTATAAAATTAAAATTAAAAAAATTAAATGTTTTTATCAAATAGTATTATTTTCTTTTTGAAAGTTTTTTCAGTGAATGTTGGCATATAACTAGGTTTTACCCCAAAGGTGGGTTTTTAACACTTATATATGTTTAATCAAACATCCAAACATTTCAAGAGCTATCTTTAGAATTTTTTTTATTAGTTTTTATTGATAATGGATTTAAATTAATATATTTTTTTAAAATTAAAATGCATTCAATGCATTTCTGAGATTCATTTAAAATATTTATCAGTATCGAAATTTTTGTTCTCTTTCATAAAACTTATAGTTTACTTTAAAATAATGCGTAATTGCATGAAACTTTTTTCCCCGTGTCAAATATTTCAGAAAATTCTCACAATTTTACTTCAAGAATTAAAATAGTAGTGAAATTTTTAATTTGAAAAATTTATACTTCCTGTCTTTTTTTCAGCACACAACTATTTTTAAAAAGGCTACAGTTTCGTTTCCGGGAAAAAACTATTTTTCTTTAAAGAATTTTATAGAAAAAAAACAACTTTTTTTTTTTTTTACAAAACAATGCTGTTTTGCATATTTTATGATTTTTTCTCTTCCCGTGTGTCGATTTCGCTTAAAAATTACGGATTTTAAAGATTTCTTTTTGTGATTTTCATAAAATAAAGTTTTTGCGAGAAATAATACAAGCATTATTTTTGTAACCTTTTTTCTTTAAAAATTATTGTTGTTTCCAATCAATTGTGAAAACTTGGAATTTTCAATTAAAAATTGAGCCCTCAAAAATAATGAAAGCTTTAAAGACATTCTAAAGGCTTTGCGCATGCGCTAGAATCATTATTATTTTTTTTCTCCCTCTGTTTAACGCTCAGTGGCCAAGGTCAAACTTGCTGTTCTTGGCAAAAGTGAATGAGTGGAATAAAAAATACTGTAAAAAAAATATAATTCTGAAACATATATTAGTCTCACACACAGTATTATTTTCTTTTTGAATGATTTTGTGCAGTGAATGTAAATAAATTTCCAAGCTTTTTCATTCTTATATATTTTTAATCTAACATTCAAAAACAACGAAATGAAAAAATGAATAGTCCTTTCGATAATTAACGGTGAGAATTTTTGTATTTATTTTTTTAGAAAATGGATTTAAAATAATAGATATTTTACGAAACTAAAGCAATATTTAATTTTTTTTTATTATTATTTATAGATAATGGAATTAAATTAATATATTTTTTTAAAATAAAAGGAATGTTTCTATTATTTCCTTATTAAATTAATTATTTGTTAATAAAAAGTATATCGCCTATTATTTTGGATAAAAATACGTTCTGGAGAGACCTTTTTAAGCTAACTGTAAGTAGCGATTGATCGATTAATGAAAACCTGAAAATTATTTAATTATTTTAGATTCCTAGAAATTATCTATTATTAAAAAATGATGACTTTTTTTTTACTCAAGCATCAAAATAGTTTTTTTTTATTGTTTAAATTTATTATTTTTTTACTAAAGCAATATTGTTTTTGATATGTCATGAATAGAAACTTGAAGATAAATCTTATATCTGAGGAGAGAGTCAGGGGGGAAATAGTTCTACACTCAAAAAAGCCACTGTAACACCGTGCTGTAGAAAGAGAACTGAAACCTGTCTGATATTAGTAAGATCTGGAAGATATATTTTTTTTTTAAAAAAAAGGGAATTGTAGTGACGTTAATATAAAGGAATCACACATATACCAGGAACTTTGATAAAGGAAGGTGAATTTCCATGGCAGTATGTTATGCATTCGAAACAAATTTTAATAAAACACTCAAAATACTTAAAACAATCATTTAATAATTTCTTCTTTTATAAAGATAATTGCATGACATATTCAAATAATCCTCACAATTTTACTTCAATATTTAAAATAGTAGTAAAATTTTGAAATTTGAAAAATTTCTACTTTTTTGTCTTTTTTCAACATACAACTATATTTAAAAAGGCTACATTTCACCCTGTTTGCCTATTCGAGAATTTTGGTGACGGACCTCGAAATTTTCAACTATTCTCAAGTGACGAGGACGACACCTGAGCTTTCACCCATCTTTAATAATTACCACACCACACCAACGCAAGAACAAATTTCGAAAAAGGGAGTTTTTATGACATAGTTAAAGAAATCACTCAGATCGTGCGCACACACACAAGTGCTATCGGCCTGAGGGAAACACGAAATTTCCATGAGGGTGAAGTTATTCAGTCGGTAAAAACCCGTGCAACGCCGGGCTAAGCGGAGAGGAAAGAAACAAAGAAATCAAAGTAATTTCGGAAAATAATATTGGAAGTGCTGAATTTGTGAAGATTGAGCGAATATTAACGTCCCACTGTTCAGCTACACGAGGCCTTTTGGGGACGGTCCACGTAATTTTGAACCATGGTCAAGTGACGCGGACGACACCTGAGCTGACAACCCTTTCCTAACTACCACACCACACCAACGGGAGGACGTTTGAGCTCTCGACATATTTTACGTGCATCCCACCCCTGCACGGCCTGTCTTCAGTGGTACTAGGATCGAGAAGTCGTGAAGAGAAGGGAAAATGTTAAGCAACAAAGCCATGACACGCACTCACGGGTCATGCACTCACATCGTACGCGTCAAACCCACACCAAAGTGTTGGCGTTAGAATAAAAAGAGGAAATTAACATGGGAATTAAGTTATACCCTCGGTATAAGCCCGTGCAACGCCGGGCTTAGAGGAGAGGAAAAAACATAGAAGCCAAAGTTACTTCGAAAAAGAATATTGGTCATGCTGATTTTGTGAAGAGAACGGAAAATTTATAAATGTAGAGAAAGCCCGTGCAACACCGGGCCATGAAAGCTAGTTAATAAATAACAAGAGAAAGCAGATTACATAATATATATATATATATATATATATATATATATATATTGCTCATATTGCTAACATTATTTAAACAGAAAGGGGGGAAAAGAATATGTGGCAAAAATAGATTATATTTAAAAATTATAAGCAAAAATACATGCTGGGAAGAAAAACTGTTGCTTCATAAAATCATTGTGTAAACTTTTTAAAACAAAAATGTAAGAAAATATTAATTTAAATTTCACATGATATACCTATATTTCACTTTTCATTTTTTAATAGAGTGAGGGTTGCTATGATGACACTTTGGATCGCACTGCTTATTAATTTTGCAACAAGCACACTTTTTACTATTACGCATTCATTTACACGAGCACTTTTTAAATCCTTGTCCAGTACCGCAACTTTGAGCTGTTGTAAAAGGTCAAAGCATTGTGTCAATATTTGTAACTTCTTCAATGGAAATTAATTCTTGCTGACATATACTGAATTGATATCTAAAGTGCAATTGTTTTATTCGGCCATCTCTACATCCTAATTGGAAAAATCCTTTCAAAAGCAGCTAGAACCGGTTCAAAAAACTTTCGAGTCCCATGTTTCATATTTTAACAATCATATAATCGTTATTCTATAGAATATCTAGTTAAATCATAGAATTCAATAAATTTATATACTTTAACTGACTTGTCAATTTATTTCATGAAATGCCTAGTTCTTCTATGAAATAACGGATTTCACACTGTAACGGTAACATATATAT